>CAUYLG010042465.1:0-51185 GCA_963573385.1 Cacajao melanocephalus
AAATGATGAGTTTGTGTCCTTTGTAGGGACATGGATGAATCTAGAAACCATAATTCTCAAAAAACTGAGACAAGAACAGAAAATCAAATACCGCATGTTCTCACTCATAGGCAGTTGATGAACCATGAGAACACATGGACATAGGGAGGGGAGCATCATACACTGGGGTCTGTTGGAGTCGGGGGACCGAGGGACAGTGGCGGGGCGGTGGGGAGGTCAGGGAGGGATAACATGGGGAGGAATGCCAGATGTAGGTGACGGGGGAATGGAGGCAGCAAACCACATTGCCGTTTGTGTACCTATGCAACAATCCTGCATGATCTGCACATGTACCTCAGAACCTAAAGTACAATAAAAAAAAAAAAAAGAAAGAAATGTTGGAAGCTGAAACAGCTTGGTTCGTGTGGCTTAAAGAAGGAAGCCATATCCAGAACATAAAAATGCAAGGTGAGGCCACAAGTGCTGATAGAAAAGCTGCAGCAAGTTGTCCAGAAGATCTAGTTAAAAGAATTGATGAAAATGACTACACCAAACATTAAATTTTCAGTGTAAATGAAACAGCCTTTAATTGAAAGATGTCATCTAACACTCTTACAGCTAGGGATAAGTCCATGCCTGGCTTCAAAGCTTCAAAGGACAGGCTGACTCTCTTGTCAGGAGCTAATGCAGCTGCTGACCCTAAGTTGAAGCCAGTACTCATTTACCACTCTGACAATCCTAGGGCACTTAAAAATTATGCTAAATCTAGTTTGCCTGTGCTCTATAAATTCACCCACAAAGCTTAGATGACAGTACATTTGTTTACAGCATGGTTTACTCAATGTTTTTAGCCAACTGTTGAGACCTATGGCTCAGAAAAAGAGATTCCTTTTAAAACATTGCTGCTCATTGATAAGGCACTTGGTTACCAAGAGCTTTGATGGAGATGTTCGGGGAGATTAATGTCATTTTCATGCTAGCTCACACAACATTCTGCTAACATTCTGGAGCCCATGCATCAAAGGGTAATTTTGACTTTCAAGTCTTATTATTTAAGAAATACGGTTTGTAAGGCTATAGCTGACATAGATAGTAATTCCTCTGATGGATCTGGAAAAAGTAAATGGAAAAACTTCTGGAAAGAATTAACCATTCTAGATGCCATTAAGAACATCCATGATTCACGGGAGGCATTCAGAGCATCAACATTAATAGGAGTTTATAAAAATTTGATTCCCACTCTCATGGATGACTTTGAGGAGTTCAAGAATTCAGTGGAGGAAGTAACTACAGATGTGATGCCAATAACAAGAGAACTAGAATTAGAAGCAGGCTTTAAGATGTGACTGAATTGTAGCAATCTCATGACAAAACTTGAATGGATGAGTTTCTTCTTATAAATGAGCATAGAAAGTGCTTTCAGATTAAAAACCACTCCTGAAGATATTGTAATATTGTTAAATTAACAACAAAGGATTTAAGATATTACACAGACTGAGTTCATAAAGCAGCAGCAGGGTTTGAGGATTGACCCCAATTTTGAAAGAAGTACTACTGTGGGTAAAATACTACCAAACAGCATTGCGTGCTGCAGATAAATCTTTTGTGAAAGAATCAATTTATGTGGCAAACCTAATTGTCTTATTTTAAGACATCGCCACAGCCATGTCAGCATTCAGCAACCACTACCCTAATCAGTCAGCAGCCAACATCAAGGCAAGACGCTTCACCAGCAAGAAGATTGTGACTTGCTGAAGGCTCCAATGATTGTTAGCATGTTTTAGCAATAAAGTCTTTTTTAATTAAGGTATGTACATTGTTTCTTCAGACACGCTATTGCACACGTAATAGACTACAGGATTGTGTAAACATAACTTTTATATGCACTGGAAAACCAAAATATGTGTGTGACTCACTTCGCTGTGATATCAATTATACTGTGGTTGTCTAGAACCAAATCCTCAGTATCTGCCAGGTATACCGGTAACATAAGGCAGTTGACCACACAAAATAGAAGTCTTGCTTTGGCCCCCTTTAAAACAGTTCACTGTGTTAGATTGTTTTATGAAGAAAAAAGGAAGAGAAGTTGGAGAGGAAAAAGAAAAGGTAGAAAGAGGAATACAAAAAGTGAATGAAGCTAAAATCGTGGTTAAAACTCTGGGATTTCAGACATTCAGATTGAAATCTTGTTATCAAAATCTTAGAAGACATATCGTTTTGAGCTCGTCACTTAACCTCTCTGGACCTTTTTACTACATTTTTAAATTAAACATAATATGAGACCTGCTTCTTACTACTGCATAAAGATTAAATAATCCATGTAAAGTACATCTAATAGTCACTATACGGGCATGGCACAAAAGAAACATTTAAATTCCATCAGCTATTTTTATTCTTCAAGAAGAAAAAGAGTATTTATAGTTATAAATATCCAAAGTAACAGTCTCGCTCATGTAAAAATAAATTCATTTTCCTGAGTTATTTATAGTAGCACTTAAAACTTATTTTCCAAAGTGGACAAATACACTTAAAATTAGTAAGACAATTATTTTGTATTCATTGGAATTTCATGTGATTATTGGAAATGTTTACAAGGTACGTAATGGACTCATATAGAAAAGATTGTAATTAAGCCTTAATAACTGAAATTGTAAATGATCACTTATAAAATATATTATTAAATTTGAGTCATGCTATTTTATAACTAATCTATAATTTCTATTTACTGGAGATAAAGTAAGGAAGTGTGTGTTTTCCGAACATTAAAGAGAATTCATTTTAGAAATGGATAACAAAAGATAAGTCTTCTGAAAGTCAGAGACAGTCTCCTGCCTGTTAGGAAACTATAATGCAATCAGGAAATTCTGCTGTCAATTTTCTCTGTATCTTATCCCTCTTTTTTAATAAGCAAAATCATTATTTAATGATGTCAGTGAAGTCTCCCCCTTCTCCTTGCAAATGCTGACAGTAAATGGCAGATATGTTCATGTGTTGTCACAAGGGTCAGCGTGTAATTGGCAGCACTAATGATATCTGGGTGATTTAATTTGATCTGCAGGTAACTCATCTGGTTTTCTTTTTTCCCTTATTTGTGATTTTTCAAGGGAAGTGGCAGTGTTTTCTCTGTTTCTTAAAAATATTTGGTTACTCAAATAGCTAAATCAAATTCCATGAAGAGACAAGGAGTATCTTGTTTGCATTTTTCCCTGGAAGCTAGCACGGTAATTTAAAAGCTTCTCAATTGAACAAATGAAAGAAGAAATGAATTAACAAATAAATAATGCAAAATTGTCTTTAGGAATTAAGTTATTCAGAGCATTTTTTTTTTTTTTACTAATGCTGAGTTCAATTTTTCTTCATAGTACTTCTTACAGTTTGAAGTGATGTGTTTATATGACTATCTGATTGATGGATGCCTGCCTCCCCCACTAGCCTGTCTTGCTTACAGTGATACTCCCAACTCCTAACACAGGACCTGGCACCCATAAGCCCTCAGTAAATACTGATGAAGGAAGAAATGCCTGCTGTTGGGGTAGCTCCATTAATCGGTAGACATCAAAGCTCTACTTTCAGACCGTACGCCCTATTTTCTACAATAGAAAATTCTTCAGTAAGAAAGCAAATCTATTTGATAATGTTTATTGACTATCTACTATACTAACATAATCCCCAAGATTTTCAGTTGTCCTTTATACAAGGGAGATCTTTAGAAACAGTTTCATCTCCCTTTCTCAGCATAGGCACTATGTGCAGAGCCGCATTTGTACCCCCAACAGGACACTTTAAAATAGGTAATATTTTATACACTCTAAAATAAACACCATTACAAGTTGCATAGTTTTAAATACCCTATTTCTCACCAGAGAAAATTGACTCCAATTATTGTTTCAACTGCTCTCTCTTACTCTCAGAGAGACAGAACTAGTAATATTAGAAATCAAAACAAGTAACTGGTTAGATATCTCACTATTCAGCATAAAGTTGTCTTTGATTCGTGGTCCATATTAAGTCAAAATATATTTGATATATAACCTTGCACATTGTCAGTATAACCTTTGGACCTCTTTTTATGCCCCCAGGGAAACCACCACAAGAAACTCCCCAACACCAGCTAGTACCTTTTTTGTATATTTTCCTCTCCCCTCTCAAAGATGAGACAATTACAAAATAAACATTAAGGAATCTCTTATATAAATGTAAAATTAATACAATACAAAGCAATAGTAGCAGTAATAAGAGCTAACAATTATTGAAAGTCTATTGTGTTCCTAGCATTGTTATAACTTTCTATTCTTTGTAGCTTATCCTCACAACACTGAAAATAAAGGTAAGTCCCATTTGAATAATTTTATCAAGATCATATAAATATCAAGGAGGCATATCTAGTATTTGAACCCAAGTTCATAAGAATACAAGATTTTTCAGCCTCAGCACTATGACACTTGGGGCCAAATATGTTTTGCAAAGCTGTCCTGTGCCTCTATCCACTAAGTATCAGTTGCACCCTCCTCTCAGTGTGACAAACAAAATTGTCTCCAGATATTGTGAAATGTCCCAATGGGGGCACAACCCCCTCCTCATCCTCCTATCCCTCACCTGACCTAACTTGAAACACCAGTTCCTCCACCCCTACTCTCCATCTTCACTGAAAACCACTAGAATTCAATGCCCAACTTCTTTATTCTCTACCATCTACTTCCACTATGAAGGGGAAATCATGAGTCAAGCGTTCAAATTTAACCCATGCTAGTATTTACTAAAATTGTAGAAAATAATTGTACATTCATATGGTAACTTAACCAAATAAACCTCTGCCTTAACTTATGATATCTTTACAGGTAAACTAAACTTCACAAGAGAAGGTACTAAAATTATTGAAAAACTGATTTTCTTGGTCATTGTTTGGAAATCCTTCAATTTTAGAAAACTTCAAGGAAAAAATGGAAAAAGATCTAAATACAGTGGTTTTCATTTACAAGGTATGTATCTTCAAGGCACTCGGATAGTTTACAATAATGAAATCTCTGAGTTACATATAAGATATGAGATCTTTGTTGTTTATTTCTAGGTCACTTTTTGAAGTGAAGTTTAGCCCTGAACTAAGAGTCAAGGATGTTGCTTCTTGAGCTCTTGTCTTTATACATTGGGTCACATGTCAATTCTAATCCCAGGGACAACATGGTATAACTGAATAAAAAGAAATGAAATTACCAACTATGTTTTTTAAAGACATACATTATTTTATTCCTTTTATTGAAAATCACAGGGTCAAAATTTCAAATGAGTTTTCTAAGATGAGAATTTATTTAAATGACATTTTGGATCTCTGAATAATAATTGCTGCATCTTTTTAAAAACAACATTTGTTTCTTACTTATAGAATTACACAGTTATTTATTGCTTTCCATTTTGTTTTTGGCTTTGACACTGGTAGTTTCAAGTTTTAGTTCAGATACAAAGATGGATAGGGCTGTACACTCATTTACTTTTATACCATATTGCTATTCCTCTGTATTAGAAGTAAATTTACCTGCTAACAGTAATCACCAGCTTTTTAGTTCCTTAAAAAAATTATTTTCCTATTCAATAAAACAACTTGTACATAAACATCTTCTGTATCCATAACACCAAGATTGATAACACATTTTTCTAGAGCAAATGAACTTTAGAAATTAAATTTCGACGATAGTGAGACTTGCTAACAACCACAACAAATTGATACTAATTTACTCTCCTGAGAAAACAGCTCTAAAACTGGTCAATAATATATTAAGCAACCATTTCAAGAACTGGCAGCCTGTTGAGAGAAGGGAAACACACAAAATTGGCTCCACCTTTGTCCTAGCTTTATGCCTGAGAGCACTCTCCTTACCTTTCACAGAAAGGTAGAATCCAGGCACAGATGTGGACAAGCTGAGCTTGACAGAAACTGGAGTTTGGAGATTGGAGTTTGCGTCTGTAGAGATGTAACCATACCAGATCAATGTGGATCAACTTTTGTGCAACGAAGTTGTGAGCTGTGTTTCAGTTGCCATGGAACCCCAGGTTGAAGGTCAAGTAACTACAACATGCCCAGGTGAACCAAGTGTGAGACCACAGGGAGGAAACTAAGTGTTCAGACTGAGGAGTAAGGACTGAATTAAGCAGCAGACACTGCACAGCAAGGTCCAGGATCAGATGAGACGGAGCTCTAGTGCAACCCCATTGCAAGATCCAGGCAGACTATCACCTCCCAGCATCACCTCATTGCATGATCCAATCAGGCCACACCTCATCGCCCTATGCTTATCAGACCTGACCTGAACTCCAGCCTGGGGAGACAGATTTGAACGCTTCTTTCTGTCACCTTACTAGTTGACTTGCAATAAAGCTTTCCTTTTCTCAAAAGCTGGTGCCATGGTATTGGCTTCTATATGCATGAGCCAGTGAGATCATTGACTGCTTGTTACAGAGACTTGTAAACACTGCTTGCAAAACAGTGTAATGAAAGCAGAATTCCAATGGCCCAGAAGTCTGTGTTTGGGTTAACATCAGGTTTTTGGCTGAGAGCAGGGCCATGTGTTTGGAAAGCAAGGCTCTACCATGCCTAAGAGAGACAGCTGCTGTGGAGCAAACGGAAGAATGGAGAGCCCCAGGGTGGGGCAATGCAAACAGATGTCAACGTTCCTATTAGCCAGGGTGCAGAAATGTCACCGTGAACATTTGCCACTCAGCAGTGACCCCAAAAGTACACAGCTTCCAATGCAGGACTACCTCCTACATTGAAAGCCGATATGAGACAAGGATATGAGACAAAACTGAAACAAGCCCTAAAATCAAGCCCCAAAAGGTCAAGAGGCTTTACTAATAACTGCCTGCCAAAGAAAAAAAGAAAAAATACATAACACCCTTTAAAGGAAAATAGAATAATCTGGAGGAGGAGAAATCCTAAATGGGTATATACCAACCAACAAAGCTTGGAAATATGAAAAGAGAAAACGGACGGAACAAAAGGGACAAATAAACAAATCCAAAACATAGGTGCAATTGTTTTAAATTATTAACATATCATAAAGTACACAGAATTTAGGTATTCAGTTGAATGAGCTTTGATAATTATATTACCCACCCATGTGACTGCCACACACACACACAGAGCCAAAATATGGACCATATCTGTCACCCTCAAGATATCTTAATGTCCTTTTCCAATCAAATAACCACCCCAAACTCAGGCAACCACTTTCTGATTTCTTTACCACAGATCATTTTTATATCTTATTGGACTTCATGTAAATAGAATCATACAATATGTACTCTTTTTTGCATAACATACTGTTTTTAAGATTTAAATGTTTTTGTACCTATCTGTCATTCCTTACTTTTATTGCTTTATAGTTCTCTATGTATGAATATATCATAATTTGTTTACCTGTTCTCCTTTTAATACACATTTGGGTTGTATCCAGTTTTTGCCTATTTTAAACAAGCCTGCTATAAACAGTCTTTCACAAGTCTATCTGTGAAAATATTTTCATGTCTCTTGAAAAAATACCAATAATGGAATTGCTGGGTCACAGACGATCTATACTTAACTTTATAAAGCACTGCCAAATATTTCTCCGAAGTGGTCTCATTAATCTTACATAAAAAATGTGTGAGAATTTCAGGAGCTAGTATGTTCATAAACGTTGGTATTGTGATAGAGACAGAGATAGACCAAATATTTGTATTCTAATAAATGTGAAGTGGTATCTCATTATTTTCATTTTCTTGGTGAAAAATAATACTTTATTATGTGTTTAATGGCCATTCATATGTTACCAGTTGTAAAGCAACTATCCAAGTAATTTTTCTTATTTTTAGAATTTGGGATTTTTCATGTTATTATTCAGTTTAAAGTGTTCCTTGTATATTTATACAAGTCTTTTGTAAAACGTATGAATTCATGTGTTATGAATATTTTTCTAGTTTGTGGCTTGTATATTTGTTTTATATTTATTTCCTTAATGGTATCTTTTGGCAAAATCCATTTTTTCAATTATTTCATGGAAAGTTTGTGTTTTTTATGCATCATCCAAGAAATCTTTGACATCCCCAAAGTGATAAAGATATTACCTGTGACAAGGTTGATAGTTCTGTTTTTGCTTTTGAGTAAATTAGCCATCACAAATGAATTGTTGTATAAAGACTGAGATAGGGTCAAGGTCTCTCTTCACAATTGATAACCGGATGGTCCAGTAATATTTTCAAGAAAGAACTCTCAAATTAACTTGCACCTGGATCAAAAACCAATTGGCTACACACACACAGTTGTTTCTGGACTTCCTTTCCTGTTTCATTGCTCTATTAATCTATCCTCATATATATATGAATATGTGTGTACATATATATGTATACAAATATATAGGAATATGTGTATACACATACATATATTTTTCTGGACTCTTATTTTCTATTAGTCTTTACACACACTGATGCCACACTGTTATCTCTTATGGATTTACAGTAAGTCTTGAAACCAACTAATGTAAGTCCTCCAACTTTGATTTTTTTGTTTCACTTTGGTTTGGTTTTGGTTTGGGCTGTTCTATGTTGTTTGTATTTTACATATATTTTAGAATCTTCTTATTTGTTTCTTCAAAATAACATTTGGATTTTAATAGGAATTAATTTGATCTATAGATAGGTTTGGGTATAATGAACGACTTAATAACATGATGTCCAATCCTTTAACATGGTATGTATACATTTATTAGGATTTATGTAACTTCTCTTAACTGAGTTTTGTAGTTTTCCATATAGAGTTCCTAAATATGTTTTATTAGGTCTACTCCTTAGTATTTGTTTTAAAATACTATTATAAATAGTATTAATTTTTAACCTAATTTTCAAATTCCTTGTTGAAAGTATATAGAAATAGAATTTATTTATATAATATTGTATCCCCAACCTTGCTAAATGCACTTTTTTAGTTTTAATTATTTTTCTTGTAAATATCACAGGATTTTTTTAATAACCACAATCATTTCATCTGCAAATTATGCAGTTTTACTGAATAATTTAAGAAGTTTTATTTCTTCTTTTCCAGTCTTTATTCCTTTAATGTTTAATTATCTTATTGGGATGGAGTTCTAGTAAAAGTTGAAAAGAAACATGCAGAACACTTTTTTCAAAATTTAAAGAAAACTGGTTAATGTTTCAATATTAAACATGATATTAGCCACAGATTTTTATACATGTCTTTTATCAGATTAAAGAAATCCTCTTCTATTCTTACTTGTTGAGAGGTGTTTGACAGAATTTGGTTATTTGTCCCCCTAAGTCTCATGCTGAAATGTAATCCTCAGTGTTGGAGGTAAGGCCTGGTGGGTGGTAATTGGATCACAGGGATGGATTCCTCATGAATGGTTTAGCACCATCTCCTTGGTGCTGTCCTGGTAATAGTGAGTGAGTTCTGGTGAGATCTGCTTTTTTTTTAAAGTGGGTGGCACCTCCCCTCACTCTTGCTCCCACTCTTGCCATGTGAAATGCCTGCTCCTCCTTTGCCTTCTGCCATAATTGTAAGCTTCCTCAGGCCCTCACCAGAAGTAGATGCTGGTGCCATGTTTCTTGTGCTGTCTTCAGAACCATGAGCCAATTAAAATTCTTTTTATTATAAATTACACAAACTCGAGTATTTCTTTATAGCAATGCAAGAATGGTCTAACAGAAAATTGATATCAAGGAGTGGGGCATTGCTATAAAGATGACTGAAAATGTGGAAGCAGCATTGAAAATACGTAACAGGCAGAGGCTAGGTGAGTTTGGAGGGTTCAGAAGGAGACAGTAAGATAAGGGAAAGTTTGGAACTTCTTAGAGACTGGTTAAATTGCTGTGACCAAGATGCTGATAGTAATATAGTAGTGAGTTCTGGTGAGATTTGGTTGTTTAAAAGTACATGGAAACTCCCCTCATTCTCTCTCTCTCTCACTCTTACCATGTGAAATGCCTGCTCCACCTTTGTCTTCTGCCATGACTGTGAGCTTCCTGAGGCCCTCACCAGAAGCAGATGCTGGCTCCATGCTTCTTGTACTGCCTGCAGAACCAGGGGCCAATTAAACCTCTTTTCATCATAAACTACCCAGACTAAGATATTTCTCTATAGAAACACAAGAATGGCCTAACACAGTATTGTCATGAAGGCGTATTGAATTTTGCCAAAGGACTTTTTTTTTAACACCTAATGAAATTAGGTTGATTTTCCATTTTATTCTGTTAATAAAATGAATTACATTGATTGCTATTCAAATGACAAATCAAGCTCATATTCCTGGATAAACTCATTGGTCATGTTGTACTATCCTTTTCACACATGTTACTAGACTTGATTCACTGTGTTAGTTTGTTCTTGCATTGCTATAAAGAAATGCTGGAGACTGGGTAATTTACAAAAAAAAAAAAAAAGAGGTTTAATTGGATCATAGTTTCACAGGCTGTACAGGAAGCATAGCAGCTTCTGCTTCTGGGGAGGCCTCAGGAAATTTATAACCATGATGGAAAGTGAAAGGGAAGCAGGCACATCTTACATGGCTGGAGCAATAGGAAGAGAGAGGGGAAGCAGGTACCATGCACTCTTAAACCACCACATCTCGCAAGAACTCACTCACTATTGCAACATGGTACCACAGGGAAAATTCATCCCCATGATCCAATCACCTCCCATCAGGCTCCACCTCCAACATTGGAGAGTATAATATGACATGAGATTTGCGTGAGGTGGGTCACAAATCTAAACCAATCATTCACTAAAATTTATTAGGAAATTTTGTCTGTGTATTCATGAGAAATACTGTTCAGAAATTTTGTTATCTTATTATATCTTTGAAAGATTTTAATATCAGGGCTATGCTGGCCTCAACAAAACAAAATAATGAAAAGAATTATAAAGCCTTCCCTTTGCTGCTATTTTCTGAGAGAATCTGTATAGAATCATAATTATATCTTTCTAAGATATTGGGTTGCATACTTGGGTAAAACATCAAGACCTGGAAGCTACAGTAATCAGGAAATAGTACTATTGGCTTAATAATGAAAACAAAGATCAGTGGGTGAGAGAGTCTATTCAAAATACAGTGTTGGAACAACTTGAAGTTGTACGTTATATACTCCTCTTTAAATCATACACAAACATTAATTCAATATGAATTAAAGACTTAATCATAGAAACCAAAATACAAATCGTATTAAAAAAATAAGAGCACACATCTTTGTGACCCTACTATAGACAGAGATTTCTTAGAACATACATATCACGAACCTTAAAAGAAAATATTGATAAATTGAAGTTCATCAACAATGAAAAATCATTAGATATAATTATAAATTAAAACCATGAGCTAAAATGACACACCAACAGAAATGGCAAAAGTTTAAAAGATTAACACCACCAAATATTGACAAAGATTTAAAGTAATGAAACTCTGATAGCATACCGGTGGGAGTGTAAAATGCTATACCACATTGGAAAATGGTTCGGGAATTTTCTGTTCAATTAAACATATGCCTACCTATGGCCCAAAAATTCCACCCAAGATAAATAAGAAGATATTTCTAGAAAAAGCAATATTCAAGAATGCTCATACATATTTACTTATAGGCAAAACAAAACTATACCAATGTCATTTAACAGAAGATTTGACACATAAATTGTAGTGTATATTATGAAATACTATTCAATAGAAAAACCAAATTAAGTATACACACAACAGCATGGATAAATTCCAGAAACTTTATGCTGAACAGAGAAGCCAGATACAAGACTACGTACTTTTGATTCCATTTAAGTGAATTTCAAGAACAAGCAAAATTAATCTGTAGTGCAAGATATCAAAATGGTTGCTTTGAGGAAAAGGGGAGATAACTGGAGAAGGGCACAGAAAAATCTAGGGTGATGGGTCTGTTTTGTTTATGGGTGTGTGCATTTCTCAAAACCCATTAAGCTACACCATTTAAGATTTATTTTCCTAAATGAAAAGTATACCTCACTAAAAATAAATGGAAGACACACAAAAATGTGTCAGGCAAAGCTAATCTATGGTGGTAAAAGTCAGGATAGTAGTTACCTAAGGTGTGAGATTGTGACTTGACAGAGGTATGAGCGACTTCTGCAGTACTGATAATGTCCTTTGTCTTAATCTGGGTGCTAGCTGTATTGGTGTGTTTACTTTGTGAAAGTCCAATTACACTTATGATGTGTGCGCTTTTTAAATATATTGCACTTCAGTGTAATTAGCACTTTGAAATTTTGATGTGAGTAATCACAAAAGGATGTTCCATCAATTCCTAGGTATAAACATACACACTGTGTCACTGACACAATGGGATGTAAGAGGGTTGCTAGCTGTACCATCCTATTATGCATAATAAGCTCCTAGTAGAAAAGGTTTAACCTGTTACTATGATAGTATGCTTTGACTATGGCATTCACAGAGAATAAATCATTTCAATTTAATCTGCCCAGTTGCTTTGTTATTAAAGATGACAAGGAAGCAACAGTGAGTATCACTAGAGAAATTGCAGCAATATACATCTGTCACATTATAATACAGTGGGATCAGAGATCATTCGGGAGTGTCATAATTTCAGAAAACCAAATGCTATTTATGTGATAGCATCTACCTGTATCTCTTTAACCTGTATTTTCAACTTGCTGCCTGTTTATATCTATTCAAACCTGAAGCATTAAATATCATTAAATACCATGTAAATAAGTTAGGCCTAACAGTGAAGAATAAGAAGCTAACTTGGAATCTTCAGCATCTGAGGCCAGAAGATTATATTTTAACAATAGCTATATGGTCCATGAAGCATAATGTAAGTATTTTGGTAGACACGCCAAGATGCAACTAAGGAAACAGACTTTACTAGAGATAAAACCATCTCCTGGTGAAAGAAAACATTAATGGACGTGTCCGTTAGGGTTCTTTGGTTGCAATCTATAAAAACTCACTTTAGCTAACATAAGCAAAATATATACATATATTTTAAGTTGATTTAGGGATTTCTCATTGGATAAAGGTGAGGAAGGACACCAAGGCATCTTTGGGTCTTTGAAAAGGTAAACTGATAGAAGCGTGTATTAGAAACTGCTTGACCTCACCTCACAACTTCTTGTATCAACTTTTAATTCCAGCCATTGCATCAGAAAGAAACTACACAAGTGTAATGTGACAGGATCTTCTGTACAGGAGCTTCCCTGCCAATAGGATGTCTGTGGGCACCCACTCAGTCATTCTAGCACAAACATAAAAACCTGAAGATGTAAAATGGGTCATGATGCATGTGGCAACCAAAGGGACGTAAGCTGCTAGAAAAATATTACCCTCTTCCATTTCCTTGATGGATAATTTTAAGTGGCTTTCACGTGGTTACTTACATGGCTCCCAGCAAAATTAAACCCAATTGCTCAGAGCAGGGATTCCCTTGATAATGCAACTCTGGATGGTATTCCCATCCTTCCCTGTTTATTCTTCTTGGTCCTATACTCTCCTTGGTTGGAGCCACTTTCTAAAACAAACTTTCTGCCCGCAAGCCCATGTGCCAAGCTCTATTCTTTTGGGGAATGAAACAAATGTTATCTACAGGACTCTAGCTGCCAGGATGGATGAATTCCAAATCTATTCAGTCATTTTTGTCACTTTGCTCATGATTCGAATCCTGGGAGAGAACACACAATTGGCCTAGCTTGGATCCTATCTTCCACTATACAAAAGGTGGGCTTAAGGCCCTTTGATAGATAGTTCCTCAAAGATAAGAGGGGTAATTCCTTAAAAAAAAATTGGAATTCTAATTCCAAATAAAGAAAAATTGCTATTTTCTATATCTTTCTGTGTCCAAACTATATTAAGAATTTGAAGAGCATAACCTAGTGAAATGAGGTATATTTAAATTACAACCCTAAATTAACAAAACTTTTAACATCATTTTTACATTTTACTTATTCTACTAAGAGTTTGTGATTATAGGTCATTCCTATTTATGGCAATTAAAAATCCATTATGAATATGAAGATGGTTAGGTTAGAAACTCATACCCACACTTACTCTTTAAGTTTGACATAATATTACCACTAAAAAGTAGCTAAGGCTTCTAATACATAATGAAGTAAGCACATTCTACCCTACTTATCCCACTAATTACAATTAAATACCCTGGACAAAATATATAAAGTTAAATATATAAATAGACTGGCTAGGGACCTCTAGACTAAAGCAAGAATATGGTCGTGAGTTTCCTTGGTTTGGTTTTGTCTCTTGGCTTTGGCACTAAAGCAGCTTGGAACCCAGAAACAAAGAGATGCATGCCAAAAACAAAAGCACCCTCTCCTCCTCCCAATATTGCTCTTGATAGCCACAGAACAGGGAAAAGGCAGTCCTACGACACAGAAACTGCAGGGCAGGACAGAACAGAACAGATATTTTGACTGTATCTTCCCTACTCTAGGCAAACACCACAAAAGAAACTGTGCCTCTCCCCTTTTCAGTAGGCATTGCAAAGACTCTGGAACTGCTCCATGTAAAAATGCACTCATCACACAGAGGCTGTAGCATCCCTCATCCTGCCTCTCCTCTGGATACTATGGATACTACGGGGTAGAACCCTGTCAATCAGTCCCACTCTACAATAACTTCGGCAGAGGCTGAGCCCTTTCTTATTCCACCTTCCCCATCAAATAGACCATCTCTACCCTGCATTAACATAAGCAGAGGTAGCATTCCCTTTTCTCCCCAGCCAAGCACTATGAAGACTGTAGAGAGATCCTGTCCGTAATATTTGTCCTGTACATCATATATTTAATTTAAAGCCAGAACTTGGGAGGCTAAGGCAGGGAGATTGCTTGGGCCCTGGAGTTCAAGGCTACAGTGATCTATAATCACATCACTGCACCCTAGCCTGGGCAACAGAGCAAGACCTGTCGCTCATGAATAAACAGACAAACAGATGGATAGATAAGTACGTAGAAATAAGGCCGGGTGCAGTGGCTCACGCCTGTAATCCCAGCACTTTGGGAGGCCGAGGCAGGTGGATCATGAGGTCAGGAGTTCAAGACCAGCCTGACCAACATGGTGAAACCCCGTCTCTACTAAAAATACAAAAATTAGCTGGGCATAGTGGCACACGCCTGTAATCCCAGCTACTCAGGAGGCTGAGGCAGGAGAATTGCCTTAACCTGGGAGGCGGAGGTTGCAGTGAGCCAAGATCTTGCCACTGCATTCCAGCCTGGGTGACAGAGACTTCATCTTAATAAATAAATAAATAAAAATAAATGCTAGAAAAAAATAGATCCTTTCAAGTTTGTTATCAATACATGACATGAGAAGAATGTTCCTAATTTCACGACTGCCTGATAAATTTACTGTTTTCTTCAATATGTGAGGGTTTTATCACATCATAAATGGTATTTGTCTTTTAAATCTCTAAAGGCTCTAATTCAGAATCTTTATTAGAAAACGTTTTATGTTATAAAATATGTTCAAAATAATCTTACATTAAAAAATTTATATATAACCCTTCAGTTACTTAGGCCTTTCTGACCTGAGATTTGTATAAAACTTTTAATGTACCAAAATTTTAAATTTTTTTAAATGTTGTTCTACAGAAGAAAATGATTTACAATATTTTTTTAATCCAGCCAGTCTTTATCTTTTAAGTGGAGAATTTAATTCATTTACATTCAAAGTTATTGTGGATAAGTGGAATTTTATTTCTGTTATATTGTTATTTTATCTATTCTTTCCTTTTTCTCTCACTGTGAATTGACAATTATCTGTAGTGATACCTTTTGAATTCCTTCACTTCCTCATTTATGTGTTTACTTTACCAATGAGTTTTATATTTTCATGTGTTTTCATGATTGATGTTGTCCTTCATTGCCAGGTTTAGGACTGCCTCGAGCATTTCTTCTAGGACCGTCTAGTGATGAACTCCCTCAGCTTTTACTTCTCTGAAAGACTACTTCCTTATTTATGAATAATAATTTTTCTGGCTATAAAATTCTTCGCAAGAAGTTTTTTTATTTCAGTACTTTGGCTATATCAACCCATTCTCTCCCGGCCTGTAATAGCTTTTAGTCTAATGAGGGTTTCTTAATAGGTAACTAGATTCTTTTATCTTGCTGTTTAGTTTTTTTTTTTTTTTTTTTTTTTTGTTCGTTAGACAGTTTGACTATAATGTGTTGTGGAGAAGACCTTTTTGTATTGTATCCATTTGGAGATCTCAGAGCCTCCTGTATCTAGATATCTAAATCTCTTGCTAGACTTGGAAAGTTTTCATCTATTATTTCCTTAGATTTTCTAACAGTTTCGTTCTTTACCTTTGAGGCTGCAATAATTTGAAATTTGATTGCTTTAGGGTGCCCCATATGTCATGAAGTTTTTGCACATTATTTTTGTCTAATGGGTTTCTTCAACAGACCCATCTTTAAGTCCTGAGATTCTTTCTTCTGCTTGAGCTAGTCTGTTTTGTAAGCCTTCGAATGTGTTTTGTAGTTCATTCAATGGATTCTTCAGTTCAGAATTTCAGTTTGTTCTTTTTTTACATATAGCTTTCTTTTAAATGTCTCATTCATACCCTGAATTGTTTTTCTAATGTGCATTGCTTTGGAAAATTCTCTTCTATCTCATTGAGCTTCTTTAAAATCAATGATCTGAATTATTTTTCTAATATTTTGTGAATTTCTTTTTGATTGGGATCTGTTGCTGGAGAATTATTGCATTCCTGCATTCCTTTCAAAGTGTCATGTTTTCTTGCTTTTTAATGTTTCTTGTGTCCTTACATTCATTTTATGTATCTGATGTAAGAGTTGCTTCTTTCATTTTTTAAATTTACTTTCATAGAAGAGGATTATTTTTTTCCTGAACATGTATCTATGTTGTTGGTTGTATAAGACACTTTGGCTTTGATTCTGAGTACCTACAGTGATATATTCTTTGTATGATTTCTTCAGCTGTAAATCAACATCAGTGGTATCTGTCATTTCCTCAGTGGCTTATGATGCAGTTATTAGTGGAGGCTGTGGTGAAGTTTTGCTGGGGATTGAGACAGCAGGCAGGTCAGTCTTTGGGCCCCAGTGGTGGTAGCAGTGGGATAATCATGTCTGTCCTTGGGCCCCAGGGCAGCAAATGCTGGCACCAGTGGCTAATTTTTGGGTCTCCAAGTAGCTTACTCAGATGCTGGTAGTTTCAGCAGTGGGCTGAGTGGGTTCTCAGGGTCCTAGGTAGCCAGCATAGCATGAGTAATGACAGTGGCAGTGGTGGAATGACCCTCTGGGTCCCAAACAGTCTGTTTTGGTATTGGCAGTGGGTTGCAATGGGCTAGGCAGACCAGTCTCCAGGCCCACAGGTAGCATGTGCTATGGTAGGAGCTGAGTAGTAGGCCCAATCTCAGGTACCTAGGAAAAGTATTCATGTGGCAATGGCATTGGATTAGGCTGGTCAATCCCCTGACCTCTGACTGTGTGCCATTGCAAGGGGTAGAAGTGAAACCAGGCCAGATGGGCTTGTCCTCAGGCTCCCTGTTAATAGGTACAGGCACCAGCCATGGTAGGCAGGGATCAGGCAATCCCTAGGACACCAATGGAATCCTCAGGTTGAGGTAGCAGCCATGCTACTTTCCTGCCACTGGGAAAGGTAGTGTTGCCTTCAGTTGCAGGCAATCTGGACTGGCAGGTAAGGAACATGCCACTTGCACCCTAGTCTCTGCAGTGATAGCCAAACCTCAGTCGTACCTCATCCCCTTGTTCCCTCACAAGACCTGAAGCAGCAACCATGATTCTCTTGTATTACAGCTACACTTCTCTTGCACCTCAGCCCCAACACTGCCCAGGTGCAGGACACTGAATAGTCTGTTGGGGGTGGGGCTCTAAAATGTGTTACTTTCAGGGCCCACAAGAGTAAAGGGTTTCTCCCATGGCTAGTATTGCAGGAGTCCACAGTGGGAACATGGACTGCTAAGGGTCTCTTACTTACCCTTTCCCCATATTGGGGAGTCTCTCTTAGCTCCCAGTTGATCCCAGTCAAGCAGGATGCCTCACTTCCATCTTCTTCCTTGCTTTAGGTATTTCCTGTCACTTTTCTTTTGAATTCCAGTGCTCTCTCTTGGATAACCTATCCAAAGTGTGATTAAATACCCACGATTTTGGTTCTTAGTGGAGTAAATGAATACAAAATGACACTATTCAGCCATGTTTTTCAGCCTTCTTTGCCGAAAAAAGTAATCCTACTCATCCCTAAGTGAAGGGAACTGATGATTAACGGTAAAAACAATAGCCAACACCACAGATATCTCAATTTGTTTAGCTTACATAATTCTGATGAAAAAATTAACATTGAACAAACTTTCCACTCAATATGTGGCAAAATCTTTACACCCCAGACCACCTGCAGACAACGGCAGAGCTTTCAATGGAAACTGTAAACAAGGAGGACCAATAAAGTGTTTCTTCAAAGAATCATAACAGAAGATAGAACATGGCTTTTCACAGTATTATCCTGAAGACAAAGCACAATCAAAGCGATGGCTACCAAGAGGTGGAAATGGTCCACTAAAAGCAAAAGTGGGTTAGTCAGGAGCAAAGGTCATGGCAACAGATTTTGGGGATGCTCAGGGTATTTTGCATGTTGACATTGTGGAGAGCCAAAGAATAACATCATCTGCTTTTTATAAAAATGTTTTAGAAAAGTTAGCTAAAGGTTTAGCAAAAAGACACCCAGAGAATCTTTACCAGACAGTCCTTCTCAATTATGACAACATTCCTGTTCATTCCTTTCACACAGCAAGGGCAATTTTGCAACAATTTCAATGAAAAATCATTAGGCATTCAGCTTACAGTTCTGATTTGGCTTCTTCTGACTTCTTTTTGTTTTCTAATCTTAAAATATTTAAAGGGCACTCGTATTTCTTCAGTTAATAATATTTTTAAAAGACTGCATTGACATGGTTAAATTCCCAGGATCCTCAGTTCTTTAGAGATGAACTAAATGGCTGGTATCATCACTTACACAAGTGTCTTCAACTTGATGGAGATTGTGTTGAGAAATAAAGTTTAATTTTTTATTTTTATCTTTTAATTTTATTTTTCCATAAACTTTTTGAAGTCCTTCATAAAATATCCATCTTTTTTCTCTCATATTCTCTAAATATAAGGATTCAACATATTTTATGTAATTGACTCTTGAGAAAAAACTCCTAAATAACCTGTAAGATCTCACATTAAACACATAAAAATAAAGAAGTACAATATATGCATGAGAGGCAGTTTATCTACATTATTCATTTTCAATATTCACATCAAAACTGGAAATTAGTTTTATTGCCACTTAAACAGTAAAACTGAGCTTTTAAGAGGTTTAGTAACTTTTGCACAATCACACAACTATGAAATTGCAGGGCAAGGTCTATTTAACTACAAGAGGAACATGACCATAAACTTACCTCAAACTTCCTGAACTCTAGTTAGTTCTTCGCATCAATAACAGCTTCGGTAAATGTCAGTTATATAAAAAAAAAACAAAGTTAGAAAAAAAAAAAAACTCTGTAAAACTACCAGCAATGTTTTAGGCCTCTGAAAGCATGGCTTTGCTATGGTAATAGAGTGAACTTTCCACAGAAGTTAAGGTTTTTCTATTACTCTCTAAGAAGCTGATGTGAAATGTCTGGCAACTTAGATATCAAAATTAGTTTTCATTAAGTATAGTGTGTCTACATGTACAAAATATACCAAAATATCTTGGTTCCTGCCCCTTTGAAAATAAACATACAATAATCTAGAAGTGATGGCTCATGCCTATAATCCTAACACTTTGGGAGGCCCAAGAGGGAGAATTGCTTGAGCTCAAGAGTTCAAGACCAGCCTAGGCAACATAGAGAGAATCTGTCTCTACAAAAAGTTATCCAAGTGCAGTGGCACACACCTGTAGTCCCAGCTACTTGGAGGCTGAGGTAGGAGGATCACTTGACCCTGGAAAGTCAGGGCTGCAGTGAGCCATAATTGCACTCTAGCCTGGGCGACAGAATGAGACCTTGTCTCTAAATAAATAGCCAGATGATATCATCACTACAAATTTACTTCTTTTAATGAACTTCAGTTTAATCCAAGGAATATATTCTGTTGATGATTCTTCTTATAAAATATTATGCTCTATCTCATAGTATTTGTTAACAGTTTTCTGCCCTAATATGTGGATTTTCTAAGCAAATGTAGTATGGATTAATTTAATTTCCAACTTTAGTATTTGAATACTCACATAATTCACCTTTCCTGGCGAGATGTTATACCCCCTGAATCTCATAACTGTAGAAAATTACTTTCCATCACTCTCAAATAAAGTGATGTTAATTTAAGCAGATTTGAAAGGGAAGCACTAAATTGCCAAGGGAACACATTTGGGGTCACTTTCGAAAAAAAGTGACTCTTTTCTTTTTAATTATAGTATAATAGTATATTAAACCTTTTAATCAGAAGTTACAAGTAAATATTGCACCTATAAATAAAAAGCAAAATGTCTTTGCAATGTATACAAAGTTTATTTATAGATTTTCAGCAACTTCTCTATTATATGGCAAACAAGACATACCCCCACTACTGCTTGCATGCCACACTCCAAGTAGCATAGTGAGTAATAAACAATAGCCCAACCGTTACACATAGTTTTAAACTATTAAGAAAAATCAGCTATATTTATTTGACATTCTTGATAGAAAAACCAAATACACAAAGGATAATTTTCATTTTTAATAGCTCAGAAAAAGGAGATTAGACAACAAGCTGGTAAACTCTGAATAAATTCTATAGTTTAGTATATTGTACTAATGTTAATTTTTTTAGTTTGGCTCACTATACCATGATTATAAAAGATATTAACACTAAAGTAGGGTGGGGTCAAGACAGCCAACTACATGCAATGGTGATCGGAGGCTCCCAACCAAAAGAGCCAAAACAGCAGGCAAATCCTGCACTAGCAGCTGAGGTATCCAGGTTCTGTCCTCAAGACTGACTAGGTGGTTGGTGTGACCCATGGAGAAGAAGGAAGACCAGTGTGGTCCCATGGCCCATCTGTGAGCCACAAAGAGAAGGAGGTGGTGAGTGAGTGTGCTAACCAGCCTGGGAAACCATTCTTTTTCCACAGAACTGTGCAACCTTTGGATGGGAAGATCCCACTTGTGAGCCCATACCGCTGGGCCAAGGGTCCTAATGACAGAACCATGCAGATTCTCCAAAGCCACTCAGCTAGAATTCTCTTAAGCCTGCCCAGTTCCTGGGGGAAGGGATAGCCATCACCACAGCTGTGGCTGCCTGCTAAGCCATCTGAGTTCCTTAGGGGAGGGGTGGCAGCCAACACTGGGACTGCTAGTTGCCTAACACACTAAGCTCCCAGGGCAGGAGAAGGGCAGCAGTCATCTTTACAGCTCAAGGCTATGTTTTTCCCCTGCTAGAGCCAGGGAGGCTGGACGGCTGGGTCCCTAGAGGTATTCCCCACACACCAGCTCTGGCAGACTGTGGCCAGATCCCTCTTCAGGCCTGACCATGACCCATCCCTCCTCATGGAGGCATGGGTCACAACTCCAGCCAGGGGCTCAAGGACAGAACTCTGATCTCCCTAGAACTGAGCCCCTCGAGGGAGGGTTGGCCATAGTCTCTGTGGACCAGCAGACAGTCTTTCCTTCTGCTAGTTCTGAGAAATCCAGGCAGCCCAGACAAGTGGGTTTCCCTCCAGTGCAGCACAACTCCTCCACCAAGGGACGGCCGAAATGTGTTCTTAAATGAGTTCTGCTTCCTGTGCCATCTAACTGGGAGAGACCCTCCAACAGGGGTTGTCAGACACCCTATATAGGAGCATCCCTACTAGTAACAGGTTGGTGACCATTGAGATCAGAGAGCCTAGAGGAAGGAGCAGACACCCATCTTTGCTGTTCTTCAGCCTCCAGGTGTGGGAGTGACCCAATGAATAGGGCCTGAAGTGAACCCCAGCAAACAGCAGCCTTTCAGAAGAGGGATCTGACTATTGAAAAATAAATAGAAAGCAAAAACAACAGCAGCAGCAAAAAAAGTCCCCACAAAAACCTCATGCAAGGGTCAGCAGCCTCATAGGTCAAAACTAGACAAACTCATGAAAATGATAAATAATCAACAAAAAAAATACTGGAAACTCAAAAGGCCAGAGTGTGTCTTCTCCAAATGATTGTAACGCCTCTCCAGCAAGGGCACAGAATCCTGGACAGAAGATGAGATGGATGAATTGATAGAAGTAGGCTTCAAAAGGTGAGTAATAACAAACTCCACTGAGCTAAAAAGCATGTTCTAACCCAATGCAAAGAAGCTAAGAACCTTGATGAAAGGCTACAGGAGCACTAATTAGAATAACCAGCTTAAAGAGGAACCAAAATGACCTGATAATGCTGAAAAACACAGCACAAGAAACTTGGTGAAGTAAACACAAGTATCAATAGCCGATTTGATCAAGTGGAACAAAGAATATCAGAGTTTGAATATCATCTTGCTGATATAAGGCAGGCAGACAAGATTAGAAAAAAAAAAAAAAACAATGAAGAGGAACAAAAAACCTCTGACAAATATGGGACTGTGTAAAAAGACTGAACCTCCTATTGATTGGAGTACCTGAAAGAGAAGGAGAGAATGGAACTAAGTTGGAAGACGCACTTCAGGTTACTGACTCCAGGAGAACGTTCCCAACCTAGCAAGACAGGCCAACATTCAAATTCAGGAAATACAAAGAACGTCATTAAGATACTCCATGAGAAGATCAGCCCCAACACACACAATTAACAGATTCTCCAAGGTCGAAATGAATGAAAAAATATTAAGGAAAAAATATTAACAGGTCATCTACAAAGGGAAGCTAATCAAACTAACAGTGCATCTCTCAATAGAAACCCTATACAAGCCAGAAGAGAGTGGAGACCAACATTCAACATTCTTAAAGAAAGGAATTTTCAGCCCAGAATTTCATATCCAGCCAAACTAAACTTCATAAGCAAAGAAGAAATAACATCCTTTCCAGATAAGCAAATGCTGAGGGATTTCATCACCACCAGGCCTGCCTTGCAAGAGCTCCTTAAGGAAGCACTAAATACAGAAAGGAAAAACAATTACTAGCCACTGCAAAAACACACCAAAATATAAACACCAATGACACTATGAAGAAACTGCATCAACTAGCAGGCAAAATAACTAGCTAGCATCATGATGACAGGATCACATTCACACATAACAATATTAACCTTATATGTAAATGGGCTAAATGCCCAAATTAAAAGATACAGACTGGCAAATTGAATAAAGAGTCAAGACCCATCAACGTGCTGTATTCAGGAGACCCATCTCACATGCAAAGACAGACATAGGTTTAAAATAAAGGCATGGAGGAAAATTTATCAACAAATGGAAAGAACAAAAAAGCAGGAGTTGCAATCATAGTTTCTGACAAAACAGACTTTAAACCAACAAAGATCAAAAAAGACAAAGAAAGGCATTACATAATGATAAAGTGATCAATTCAACAAGAAGAGCTAACTATCCTAAATATATATACCCCCAATACAGGAGCAGCACCCAAATTCATGAAACAAGTTCTTAGAGACCTACAAAGAGACTTAGACTTCCAAACAATAATAGTAGAAGATTTTAACACCCCACTGTCAATATTAGATCAATGAGACAGAAAATTAACAAGTATATTCAGGGCTTAAACTCAGCTCTGGATCAAATAGACATCTCAGAACTCTCCAGTCCAAATCAACAGAATATACATTTTTCTAAGTGCCACGTGATAAATTCCAAAATCTTATTCTAAAATTCACCACTCAATTGGAAGTGAAACACTTCTCAGCAAATGGAAAAGAACTGAAATCATAATTAACAACATCTAAGACCCAGAGTGCAATCAAATTAGAACTCAGGATTAAGAAACTCACTCAAAACCACACAACTATATGGAAGTTGAACAACCTGCTCCTGAATGATTCTGGGATAAGTAACAAAATTAAGGCAGAAATCAAGTTCTTTGAAACCAATGAGAACAAAGAGACTGTGTACCAGAATCTCTGGGACACAGCTAAAGCAGTGCTAAGAGGGAAATTTATAGCACTAAATGCCCACATCAGAAAGCTAGAAATATCTCAAATCAACACCCTAACATCAAAACTGAGAGAATGAGAAAAGCAAGAATGAACAAATCCAAAATCTAGAGGAAATAACTAAGATCAAAGCAGAACTGAAGGAGATAAAAACACGAAAAATGCTTTAAAAAAATCAATGAATCCAGGAATTACTTAAAAACAAAAATTAGATAGACTACTCACTAGATTCATAAAGAAGAAAAGGAAGGAAAATCAAATAGACACAATAAAAATGATAAAGGAGATATCACCACTAACCCCACAGAAACACAAACTACCATCAGAGAATACAATAAACACCTCTATACAATAAGTTAGAAAATCTAAATGAAATGGATAAATTCCTGGACACAAACCCTCCCAAAACTAAACCAGGAAGAAGACAAATCCCTGAATAGACCATCAAGAAGTTCTGAAATTGAGGCAGTAATTTATAGCCTACCAATCAAAAAAGTCCAGGACCAGATGGATTTACAGTCAAATTCAACCAGAGTTACAAGAGGACTACTACCATTCCTTCTGAAAGTTTTCCAAACAATTGAAAAAAGAGGACTTCTCCCTAACTTGTTTTATGAGGCCAGCATCATCCTGATACCAAAACCTGGCAGACACAACAAACAAAGAAAATTTCAGGTCAGTATCTCTGATGAACATCAATGTGAAAACCCTCAATACAATACCAGCAACCTGAATCCAGCAGCACATCAAAAACTTATCCACCAAGATCAAGTCAGCTTTATGCCTGGGATACAAGGCTGGTTTAACATACACAAATCAATAAACATAGTTCATCACATAAACAGAACCAATGAAAAAAACACATAATCATCTCAATAGATGCAGAAAAGGCCTTCAATAAAATTAAACATCCTTCATGTTAAAAACTCTCAATAAACTAGGTATTGATGGAACATATCTCAAAATAATAGGAAATATTTATGACAAACCCACAGCCAATATCATACTGAATGGACAAAAACTGGAAGCATTCCCTTTGAAAACTGGCACAAGATAAGGATGCCCTCTCTCATCACTCCTATTCAACATAGTATTGAAAGTTCTGCTCAGGGCAATCAGGCAAGAGAAAGAAATAAGGAGTATTCACATAGGAAAAGAGGACATCTAATTGCCTGTTTGCAGACAACATGATTCTATATTTAGAAAACCCCATTGTCTCAGCCCAAAAACTTCTTAAGCTGATAAGCAATTCAGCAAAGTCTCAGGATATAAAATCAATGGGCAAAAATCACAAGCATTCCTATACACCAACAATAGACAAGCAAAGAGCCAAATCATAAGTGAACTCCCATTCACAATTGCTACAAGAAAATACAATACCTAGGAATACAGCTAAAAAGAGAAGTGAGGAACCTCTTCAAGGAAACATACAAAAAACTACTCAAGGAAATAAGGGCACACAAAAGAAAAAACATTCCATCCTCATGCATAGGAAGAATCAATATCATAAAAATTGCCATAATGCCCAAAGTAATTTATAGATTCAATGCTATTTCCCATCAAACTACCATCGACATTCCTCACAGAATTAGAAAAAAACCTACTTTAAACTTCATATGGAACAAAAAAAGAACCTGTATAGCCAAGACAAACCTAAGCAAAAAGAACAAAGCTGGAGGCATCACACTACCTGACTTCAAACTATACTACAGGCTACAGAAACCAAAACAGCATGGTACTGGTACCAAAAGTGAGATATAGACCAATGGAACAGAACAGAGATCTCAGAAATTATACCACACATCTACAACCATCTGATCTTTAACAAACCCAACAAAAACAATCAATGGGGAAAGGATTCCCTATTTAATAAATGGTGCTGGGAAAACTGGCTAGCCATATGCAGAAAACTAAAACTTGACCCCTTCCTTGCACCTTGTACAAAAATTAACTCAAGGCAGGTTACAAACTTAAATGTAAAACCCAAAACCATAAAAACCCTAGAAGAAAACTTAGGCAGTACCATTCAGGACACAGGCAGGGGCAAATAATTCATGATGAAAACACCAAAACCAATTGCAACAAAAGCTAAAATTGACAAATGAGACCTACTTAAACTAAAGAGCTTCTGCACAGCAAAAGAAACTATCATCAGAATGAACAGGCAACCTACAGAATGGGAGAAAATTTTTATAATCTACCCATCTGACAAAGATCTAATATCCAGAATCTAAAAGGAACTTAAGCAAATGTATAAGAAAAAAAAATCAAACAACCTCATCAAAAAGTGGGCAAAAGATAGAAACAGACACTTCTCAAAAGAAGCCATTTATGTAGCATATTAAAAAAAAAAACTCATCACTGATCATTAGAGAAATGCAAATCAAAACCACAATGAGATACCATCTCATGCCAGTCAGAAGGATGATTATTAAAAAGTCAAGAAGCAATAGATGCTGGTGAGACTGTGAAGACATAGGAACACTTTTACACTGGTGGGAGTGTAAATTAGTTCAACCATTGTGAAAGACAATGTGGCGATTCCTCAAGGATCTAGAACCAAAATACTATTTGGCCCAGCAATTGCTTTACTGCATATATACCCTAAGGAATAAATCAGTCTAATATAAAGACCCATGCACACATATGTTTATTGCAGCACTATTTACAATAGCAAAGACTTGGAACTAACACAAATGCCCATCAACGATAGACTGGAAAAAGAAAATGCGGTACCACAGAATACTATGCAGCCATAAAAAGGAATGAGATCATGTCCTTTGCAGGGACATGGATTAAGCTGGGAGCCATCATCCTCAGCAGACTAACACAGGAACAGAAAACCAAACATTGCATGTTCTCACTCATAAGTGGGAGTTGAACAATGAAAACACATGGACACAGGAAGGGGAATAACACACACCAGGGCCTGCCAGGGGATTGGGGAAGAAGGAGAGGGAGAGCATCAGGACAAATAGCTAATGCATGTGGGGCTTAAAACCTAGATGACAGGCTAATAGGTGCAGCAAACCACCATGGCATACGTATACCTATGTAACAAACCTGCACGTTTTACACATATATCCTGGAACTTAAGAGTAAAATAAAAATAAAATATGAAGGCAAGTTAGGTAAGGGGTATATAAGAACTCTCTGTACAATCTTTGCAACTCTTCTCTAAATCTAAAATTTTTTCAAGACAAAAAGTCAGAAAAGAGAACCCTCTCTTATCCAACATACACTTTTCTCTTGTATACATGTGGTGTGAAAAAGAGGCCAATGCAAGTAGCCAAAGTGAAATATATTGCTGAACACAAGTAAATCTTACCAGCATAACTATTGATATGGCACTTATAAGAGATTCAGCATTTCTAACAAGATTAATATCTAGTGGCCAGCATTGTGTTTACACATTTCTAAACAGCATCAAATAGTACAGGCTACTGGAAATCAGTAGGAAAGAGTATCTAATTTGACTGAAGAAAAATAGCTATGTGAGCTCACATAATAGAAATGAAGGAATTAGAAGAAAACTTAAACATCCCTTTTATCCCCCAAATTATTCCGATGAGTTTGAGTGACTTTTTATAATCCAATTACTCAAACCAATCCAGAAGCCTAAACTGTTGAATATGAGAAAAATGCTGGTTCAAAGCAGCTTAGGAAAAAAAATATTGATTCACTTAATTGAGAAGGCCAGATTCAGAGGCCCAATGATGTCATCAGAAATTGGTTTCTCTCCAGCTCTTGGCTCTGTTTTCCACTGAGTTGGCTTCTTTCTCTGGCTTCACATCATGGCCCCTGACAGCTCCAGGATCATAATCTCTCATGATTAGCTCCAACTGGACTATCTTGGCTGCCACATGTAACCCTGAATCACTGTGGCCAAGGAGATAGACTCTACTCTGATTAGCCAGGCCTGGGGCCCATTCTTAGCCCCGACTGAATTGTAGCTTTCACCCCCAGTATAAAATTTCTGTTATTTTCAGCTGAGTGCATTTTAACGAATATAGATTTTGGTACCAGTAAATAAAGCAGTGTATAAAATAGACTGGTTTAATTAAAAGATGACAATACAGAACAGAGAAGACCCTATTATTTCTCTCTAGTAAATTGGTAATCTTTTTATACTGTATTGAGTGTATCAGTTAAACTATGGCCTTCTTTAAGGTGAAACTCTGTCAATGTGCGTTCCAAGGCTAGAGCAATTACAGACCTGGTAAGAAACACGTTTTGAGTGTTTTTAATACTTCTTGAGGCCATCAATACAATCTTATAAGAAACAAATGGGTTGAATGTGGCCCACTGTAAGCACCTAAAGAAGAAAAAGTAGCCTAAGTGGATTCTTTTCTGTATTCCAAAATTATGAAATTTTGTTCGTTACAGAAATGAATTATCTACTTTAATAAATACTAATGCTGGTACAGGTTGGAAAGTAGGTAGTTTGGAACAATGTAATATTCAGCCACAAGAAAGACATGAGACTTAGACAGTGCCAACTAAGTATTCTCTGCCTAAGAAAGGATTCAACATATTGATATTCTCCAACCCAAGGTTATTGCTTCAGATCTCTTCCAAGGGCAGACCAAATGCAGATAGATAAAAGCCATTAAACTAAAATTCTAGAAAACAGTCACTTGTTGCTTAGGAGACCAAAGTCCCAAACTCAAAGACCATGACCACACTAATAGCTGGTGGTGTTATTATTCAATAAAAACTACAAATACATATGGACCAAAAGCCTAGTAAAACTTGAAGAAAATAATAAATTAAGGAAATGCCAAGCTTGATCATAAATAGCTATAACTTAAACCTTAAATCCCTTGGACACACACTTTACAGGGAGTAAGCTACTAAATCTATGTAGCCCCAGAGAAGGCATCCTATCTCATGTCCATCTCATATAAAAATTGATGGGTATGAGTTATCTCCCCAGGAGACAGGACATGGGATAACAGAGGAAGATTGACAAGTGAATGTATTCCAAAGAGCAGAACTGAATGCTGCTGTAATATAACATAAGCAGTCACTGCACTGCCAGGTCAGAAAGGCCTCATTATTTCCAGCCAGCAGGACATGGTTTATGCTATGTTCCAGTGAACCATGTGTGCTACTGCCCTTTTCCACAATATTCATTGTGCTTATCCAGTTATTTCTCCACTATTTGATATTAAATATGTTGAAGGAAGATAACAGTGTCTTATCCCTAATACGATTAGAAGCTACAACTACACAAGAGGAAGAGCAACTCAACCAAAAATCTGGAATTATAACAGTGAAGACTTTGAACTGCCTCATTTGTGGAAAATTGAATGTATTTCATGCTGATGTGAGCCTTGTAAGGGTGTGTATTTATTTGGTAAGAAACTAAGTTTGGATGTGAAGTCATTAAAGAGGTAAACTATTTTTAACATTTGGTTAAATCCTCAACACCGATCCCAAACTTTCTCTGTAATATAATAGCACTAGAGTTTGAACATTGACTTTCATTTGGAGAAGAGTTCCTGAATTGCCCTATTCAATAAGGATAGTCTCTTCTCTCCAGCTGGTAATTAGTTCAAAACTGAGGATAAAGCCAGTGAGTGATTCATTCAGGGATAAGGGTGCACCTTAAATTATCTGTATTACAATGAAGGTAAGCATTTATATTTAATGTCTGATGCAAATATGCTTTCTCTATCACTAGACATGAACAGGAAGTCAATGGGATGAAGCCAACACACAAGATGACTGAGCAGAAATTAACAAGGTACATCAGTCCTTGATGAGTACTTGGAACAACTAATCTTGGGAGTCTGTGCTTCCTCTAGGCTATCAGTTATGTAAGATTTAAAATGTTACTATGTTTATTCTTTTTAAAGACAGGATCTTGCTATGTTCCTCAGGCTGAACACAAATTTTTAAATGTTATTTTTAAAATCACGTTTTCTCTTACTTGCAGACAAAAACATCCTGATTGATAGGCCATCTATATGCTAATGACACCCTGTTATCAGTTAGAAATTCAAGTCAGCTGCAAGAAACAGAAATCTGACTAAGAGTTGCTTCAATAGATTAGGGGTTTGGCTTTACTCCAGTAAAATGACATTTGGAGGTACATAGTCCAGAGCTGACACATTGACTATATTCCAGGCTTCCTCTATCATTTTGTTCATCCTTCTTTAGCATGTGTTTTTACATTAACATAAGTTAGATAGATCAGTATTTTAAGAAGAAAAAAAATTAAAAGATCAATGAGTCTTTTCCTTTTTTAGTTTTCTGAGAATTACCTCACAATTGCTATATACATTTTATTGACAGAACTGTGTCATGTGACCATCCAATGTGCTAGGAAAATACAGATTTTATAGCTGGACCTATTTATACTGCTGAAACAATCAGAATATTCATAAGGTAGAAGGAAAGAATGATACTAGTTAGGCAAACTAGGCATCTCTGCCATACCTCCAAATTTATGTTTCCAGCTCAGATCTCCACTTTGATCTCTTGACTTATATATCAAACTTATCATTTAAACTCTTCATGCTTGTGGATTATAAACATCTCAAACTAAATATGGTAAAATAAAGCTACTGATCTCCACGTGCAATCTGTGCAATCTATGCAATCTGCCCCTCTGTGACAGTTAATTTTGTGTGCAAATTTGACTAGCCCACAGTATACCCAGATATTTGGTCCAACATTATTCTGGATGTGTCTGGTGAAAGTGTTTTTGGACGAGAGTAACTTTTGAATTTGTAGACTGAGTAAAGCAAGTTTCGCTTCATAATGTGAGTGGGGTTCACCAACTGAAGATTTTAAAAAAATAATAAAAGGGCTTATTAAGAGGGAATTCTTCCTGCCTAACTGTTGAACTGGGACCTCGGTCATCTCCTGCCCTCAGATTAGAACATATACCATTGGCTCTCCTAGCTCTCCAGCTTAAAATGTGAGTATCTTGAACTTCTCAGCTTTCTAGTTACGTGAATCAGTTTCTTATTTTATGTACCTAAACTATTGAGTGAAATATATATATAGTTTTCCATTTCTCTGGAAAACCTATTGGTCCTGTTTTTCTAGAGAACCCCAATATACCTTCCTGAAGTCATTCTCAACTCAGTAAATAATACCACCACTTAGCCATTGAATGGCCCTACCATTTACCCAAGTGTACCTACAGAAACCTAGTAATAATTCATTCAACTGTTACTCACCCTTCCCGTGCATTGAATTTATCACCACATGGAGTCAGTACTTCCTTCCAGTATATTTTAAATTCATTTCTCTCCAACTCCAGTGCCACTACCTTGATGCATTCACCATTCTCCACAGACTCCTGAAATGTCTTCTAACAGATTCCACTGCTTCTTTTAGTCCCTTCCAATGTAATTTCCTATTAATCAGATGACACTTTCCTGATCAACATTTTTCAATGGCTTCCCACGGCATTTTATGTTACCATGAGCTACAGGGTTGCATAAAGTGGATCCTCTCTCTCTCTCCAACCTCATTTCATTCTCCTTCTTGCTTACTGCATTTCAGCCGCATCAGTTTTTTTTTTTTTCTACTCTAGCTTTTTCATGTGGCTGGATTATTCTTATTATTTAGATCTCTTTTGACTGGTTTTGCCCATTCATCATTTAACTATATGGCCCTTCATAGCAGTTATTCACAATCTATCATCCCAAATCTGTAATTACTTTTCATTTACCATTGTCTCACTTCCCGACAACAATGTGTACTCCACCAAGACAAGAAACTAGTCTTTGGAGTTAGTTGATATGGCTAAGTCCTAACACAATGCTAGCACTTAATCAAAGTACAGAAAGTTTACTGAGTGAATGTGTTCATTCATTCAACAAATATTTATTAAGGTCTTAGAAGGAACTGTTCCAGGCACTAGGGATGCAGCAGTGAGTTAAAGAGCCAGAGTACTGCTTTTACAGAGTTTCCCTCTAGGAAGAAAGACAGAGAGTAAACAAATAAGTGGTATGTCAGAAGCAGCAGCTTTTTTTTTTTTAATAAAAAGAGCTCTCTAGACATTTATTAGAACTATTTTCTCTTTCTTTGGACTTAGACAAAGTCTGAATGCTGAGACAGTACTAGAGGGTTTGGCACATACCATGCCTTCCAAATGAGCCCTTGGAGCTTGTAAATGCCATCATGCGTCCTGGGCAACTGAGTGAAGTGTCAGTTATCCTGACATCTATACAAGAGGCTAATATTGTCTATTTAGACCACTGGGGGCTAAATGCTTGTTGGCTGAGATAATGATCACACAGACAAATATACAACACTCAAACTGTGGAGATTCACAATCTTGATTACGCCAAGGCCAAACACAGTCAACAAGACGGAATATAATGTAGTGATCACAAATGCCAAAATGCTGAACCAAAAGGAAGCTGGAGCTGTATCAAGAAGAGAAAAATGGAATAAATGGGACACCAGATTAGATTACTGCCTGTCAGCCAAGCTTATGTAGGACTGGCTGCCAGTTGTGGAAACATGAAGGACAAATGGCATGTCATCCCAAATCGCCACCCGAGCTCCTTGCCAAGGCTGCCTGAGCATACACAGCTAGGCCTCCCTTGGCAAAGTGGTTGACGTTCTCTCTCCATTTAGTAACAATTCCTTCCTTGTTGTTGATACCTTGTAGCACTTTTTATAGCTGATGACATTAATGGCCAAATTTAGACCCTGGGGGTTATTTTGCCAATAATTCCCTGCCTAGATTTGAGATGATATTCATTTTCAATGTGACTGTGTGTTCACAAGCTCTGGTGAGGTCTTTGAGTCAAGCATTTCAGCCTCAGTGTGTTACATGCCTTGAGAGTCTACTTGGCACAGTGAGCAGAAGCCAAATGTACATGGAGGGAAGTCTAAGCAAATGTTTCAAGTAAACAACAACAGTAATAACAATGTTTTAAAAACTAATATTTACTGAAGTAGGTACTTTTCTAAGCATTTTGTTATGCATTATTTTTCTCAGTCCCACTGAACTGTTAAATGGGTACAATTAGTTTCTCTCTTTTACAAAAACAGGAAATAGGCAAAGAGAAAACAGATATCTGAAGTGTGTACCCATTGTTTTGGAAGAGGCAGAAAAGCAAAGTGGTGGGCAGGGAAAAAAGTATAGCAGGATAGCAAATAGCAAATTAATTACTTATGTTTTATTCAATACATTTTACCAGTATGGGGTTCAAATTGACCATAAATGAAAAGAATAGTCAGTCTCTTTAAGAAATCATGGAAAATGTTTTGCTGTGCCTCATAACCAGTACTTCTTGTTACTCCATATAAACATTTATAAGGGTCAATTATTTCATCATCACTGCAATGCTCATCAAAAGCTATTCAGGAATATATTGATAAGCCAATCTCCACAGAAACTGTGCATTGCCCCATCATATCTATGAGACTATTGGATGCTGGCAATGTATTCTACTCATTTTTCTATCCACAACACTTTACATGAGCCTGGCACATAGAAAGCAATTACTAAATGATTTTTGAGTGAACAAGTTCACAATTCCATTAGCTCCCATAAATAAAAGAGAGTGTGCACTTATTAAGAGTACAAACCCTACAATTGGGGCAGAATGGCAAATAGATTTCATCTTATCAGCCAACACCAAGAGAAAGGTAGTGGCTGCTTATACTGCTGTGCTGAGTAGGGTTCTGACACTGCATCAGGTCTTTGCATAGAAAAGATCCTTCGACGTGTTTATTAATATCTTTCAAGTGTTTGGAAACAAAGACACAGCAACTTACACATCATGTAACTGAAGCTCTGTTAAGACCGTTCCAGATAACTAAAAGAAGTCATAGTATATGATTTAATCAGTGATTTCTCCATAATATGAACAATTAAAATTGTCATGTATACAAGTATTATAATTTTTTTTAACATTTGCTCTAATGCTGTAAAAATTACAAACACAAATGCACTCAGGTGCCTTCTCTCATTAAAATCAACCTAATTCACTGCATCAGAGAGTCCTAGATTGATGAGAACACACAAAAATCTAGACCATTATTTTTATTTTCAAATTTTCTCAGCAAAAACCCTAGGAATATGTAATTTCAGTTAGTCTCACAAGTCCAAAGTCCACATCAAATGTTGTCTTGCAGCCTGCTTTAAGTCCCTGTCTTCTACATCCAATAATAGATAGAGAAAGCTTCATTGTAGCTGCACAATTGTCTTTACCGAAATCAAGAAGAAGATGGCCTTGGATCTTTTTGTCATACTGGAAGAGTGCAAATATATTCACTAATGTTTATTTTGGCTTTATTTTTTCCTTATATAAAGCTTGAAGCATAATTTCAACTTGACACTTTTGCCCAAATATCACTCCATAATTTTGATTCATTCTATTTTATGCAGAAGTTTGTTCATAACCTACAATGTGCCAGGTTGGGGATACAAGTAGAACATGTTCCTTGTCCTTAAAGCTTAGTCTACTACAAACTAATAAAAGAGAAAATATACACACATATATTTTAAAGCCTCTTTTCCTATATATTCTTAGATATAACACCAAAACCTATAAAATAAATTGACTTTATCAAAATTAAAAATTTCTGCTCTTCAAGAGACACTGTAAAGAGAACTAAAAACAAGCCACAACTGAGAAAAAAATTTGCAAAGAATATACCTGAAGAAGGACTTGATTTTAGAATATATAAACAATACTCAAAACTCAATAAGTAAATAAACAGTCCATTTTTTAAATGGCAAAATATTTGAATGGACACTTTAGTAAAGGTAACAAATGGATGGCAGAAGAAAGTATGTGAAAAGATGTTCAACTTTATCAATAACTAAGAAAAAGCCAAATAAAAGCACCCTGAGATACTACTATAAATCTGTTAGAATGTCTAAGATTAAGGGTTGACCATGCCAAGTGTTGGTGAGGATGTAGAGAAAGTGAAACACTCATACACTGATGATAGGAACGTAAAATAGTACTAACATTTTGGAAAATAAATCGGCAGTTACTTAAAAAGTTAAACATTAACTATAACACCTAAAGTACTAAGAAAAAATAGAAAAATTAGATTGTCATCAAAATGAACAACCTTCATGTTTCAAAGGATATAATCAAGACAGTGAAAAGACCACTTATAGAATGGGAGGAAATTTTTGAGAACCACATATCTGATAAGACTTTAGTGTACAGAATAGATCCTTATTTAACAGACCTTCAACTTCAGCAATAAAAAGACAAATAGCCCAATTTAAAATTTAAAAATGGGCAAAGAATTTGAATAGCCATTTCTTCAAAGAAGATAAACAAATGGCCAATAAGCACATGAAAAGATAATCGACATCATGAGTCATTAGGGAAATGCAAACCAAAACTGCAATGTTGCTATTTCACATTGGCAAGAATGGCTGTAATAAAGAGACACAGATAAATAACAAGTCCTGTGAGAATGTGGAGAAACAGAAACCCCCACACACTACTGGTAATGTTATAAAACCACCTCCCACTAGGGGGAGCACCACATAGTAGGGAGCACATTTCAACATGAGTTCTGGTGGAGACAAACAAATCATACGCAAACCGTGGCACCATATGACCTCACAATTCTACTCCTGTCCACATCTAAGAATTGAAAACAATCACACAGAAACTTTGACATGAGTTTCCATAGCCGCATTATTCATAGTAACTAAAAAGTAGAAACATAAAATGTCCGTTAACTAATGAATGGATAAACAAAATATGGTGTATCCTTATAATGGAGTATTATTTAGCCTTAAAAGGAATGAAATACTGATACATGCTACAACATGGATAAACCTTGAAAACACTATGCTAAGTGAAAAAAGACACAAAAGACTGCATATTACATGATTCCATTTAACTAAACTGTCTTGAATAGGCAGTTCTGTAGGGACAAAACGATTAGTGGCTTCTGGAGGCTGGAGGGAGGGGAAATTGGGAAGTGACTGCTAATGGGTGCAGAAATTTTTTGTGGAGGAGAGTTATAAGAATATCCTAGAATTAGTGGTGATTGTTGTACAACCTTGTGAATATTAAAAAAAAAAAAGAAGCCTGAATTAGACACTTTAAAAGGAAGACTTATGGTATATGAATTTGCCTCAATTTAAAAAAATAAACATATCCCATGTTGTCCAACCATTCCACTACTAGGTATTTACCCAGAGATTTAAAAAGTCCAAACAAAAACATATATACCAATGTTTATAGCAGCTGTATTTGCAATTGTGAAAAACAAAGTAATCCAAATGTCCATCAACTAAAGATTATCATACTGTGGTATACATATACAATGGAATACTACTCAGCAGTAAAACTTTATAAACAATTGATGTTATGAACCACATGTATAAATCTCAAAATAAATATGCTGCATGAAAGGAACCAAACCAAAAAAAAAAAAAGTACATAACTGCATGATTTCATTTATATACAATTCTAGGAAATGTACAGTAACAGAAAGCAGACCAGGATTGCCTGTGAATGTAAGAAAGGTTGCAAAGGGCATGATGAAATTTCGAAAAATAAATCTGTTTATTGTCTTGGTTGTAGTGGTGGTTTCACAAGTATAATTGAGATAGCCAAGTAAAAAGTAGTCCCCAGAGAATCTCCACCAGCCTGGGCACTGGGAGGATGGGGTGTAGCCTTGGGAAGTTTGCACCGTTTGCAGCATGGAGGAGCCTGGCCTCTCCAGTTCCTGGGTGGTGATCTAGAATTCAACCTGCAAGGTGGACAACCTGTTAGCAGGACTCCATCTCGCTTTGTTGTTTTTCCTTTTTGCTCAATAAATTCTGTTCCCCATCACCCTTCAAAGTGTCTGTAAGCCTAATCTTTTCTGGTCCTGTGACAAGAACCCGTTTTTTTTCTACAACATAATCATATATCGAAACAACAAATTGTGCACTTAAAATATGTGCAATGTATAGTATGTCTACTATACTTCAATAAACCCGTTTTTAAAACATAAGCAATCTGCCGTTACATGTTTTCTGTGCTATGCTATTCCACTTCCCTTTGATTTTGGAGGACTCAAAAGGCATACTCCTGTTCTAACGTGGCTGGTACCTATAGACTTACCAAGACATACTGGCAGAAACACTGAAGGCACAGCAACTCCATACCAAACTTCACCCTGCAGAGGTGGAGGAAGAGACTGATGGCATGAGCAACAGTACTGATGCTAACCTGATTTGTTCAGAGATGCTTTGCTGGAACTGTCTCGTTAATCTGCTTTGCTCTCTTCTTCCTTTGGACTGTAGGAGTCTGGCTTCATTGACTCTCATCATCCCCTGGGTTCCCAAATTCATCCCAAACCCAAGAAACCACATGAACCTCAATGACATGTAAGTTTCTTCACAAGATATGTGGAAAGTTAAAATTTTAGACTCATAAAATCATCTTCTAATGTCACCATACTATATAGCACCCTTGATTGCCACTGAATGCAAAAAAAAAAAAAAAAAAAAAAAAAAAAAATCAAGAAATCTACATTGCATAGCAATTTGTAGTGTATTTCAAAAATGACACATGCTGCATCACTCTGATGTGGAATGAGTCACAGAGAGGGGCTTGCACAGCTGTGGGCTAGCTGAGTCAGGGGCTTTTGAATCGCAAGTGTTCTGGGCCCTGCCTGTACACACTGCAGGATTAGGAGCATGCTTAGTTTGGAGACATTTTACAGTAACAATGTATTCCTTGTTTAAGGCCCCTTCATTACTGGTCTGCTCTTTTTTTCCTGTGCGATACAGCTTAACCAGCCTGAAAGTCAGTGCTTGAAGCCTGTAGGAGAATGAGAGCTGCCCAAAAATGCTGAAATAAGAAGTCTTTGTAAGGAGCTGATTAAAGAATGTAGCCCTCCTCCACTCCCCTCAACAAAGGAAAGCTTATGCAAAGGTTACCTGCCTTGTGATTAAGAGTCTTCACAATTAAAAATTTTAAGTGGCTGATTGAAGGACAATATAGCAGATTTCATTCAGCCTCACATACCTCAAGAGAAACTCAGCTTTCCTTCATTACTTTTACTGCACGTACAGATTTTCCCTTAGAAATAAAAATTAAACCTTTGTACAGTTGCTTCCAATAGCGTTTTCTCTTCATGCTAATAATGGTTTTTGTGAAACAGCTGTACCAAATTAAAATGTTCCTTTTTTAAAATTTCATAGTGTCCTCAAAAAACTGATGTGAAATATGAATTTACATAAGGATAAATAAACATCTGTTGCTAACCCTTCATCTACTAAGTACCAAGAAGTGATTCCCTCACCTCACCTTTCTATTTATCCTTCGGGTGATTACTGCTATCAAAAACATTGACAAATATATAAAGGGATAGAGATTATGAAAATCTCAAGAGGTAATTTATTCCTTCTCCCTTTACACTCTCACACTCCCTTAAAGCCATATGGATAATCAGAAATTAAGTTGCATTTGCTTCATCTTCAACTTTTAATTTTTTGGTGACCTTATTTTTATAGGCTTTAGACAAAAAAAGGCAGGAACAAGAGAAGGTCCGAAAGACTGTGGGAAGGCATGGTCAGAGCAACAATAACAATGACCAACCTTTGTTAGATGCCTTCTACTCCCCAGGCAGTGATCCCATTGAATATACCTCCTCAAACGCAGGCAATTGGTGTTTTGTTCTCACCACTGACAGATGCCAAGCTGGGGTTTGTTAAGGTCAAACTACCTGCTCACATCCTTACTACCCATAAGTGACAGAATTATGAACCACAGCCAGGTCTTTGCAAGAAAAGTACATGGTCTTTTATAAGTGAGAAAAAAAATAAATTACAGAATATTGAATGGAAGCATCCTACACGTTTTCACTTGTAATGTAGGAAATACACTTGATTTATCCTTGTGAGATCAACTTTTAAAAACCATGCCTCTTTAAGGAATATTTTTGTCCTCCAATTGCCTCTAAGTTCTACCAATTGTTAAAAGCTTCAGCTAAATTAAATTTAAAGGAGTATAATTGAGCAATGAATGGTTTGCAAATCGGGCAGCTCCCAGAATAACAGCAGATTCAGAGAGACTCCAAAGCAGCCACATGGTGGAAGACAACTTATAGACAAAAAAAGGGAAATGATGTGCAGAAGTTGAAAGTGAGGTATAGAAACAGCTGGATTGGTTACAGGTTTGCATTTGCCTTATTTGAACACAGAACACTCAGTAGTCTATGAGTCGGTTGAAGTATGGCCGCTGGGATTGCCCAAACTCAGCCATTGTTACAGGTACTGAAGCTACTGTTACCATATATTACTCCTAAGTTAGGTTTTCAATTTGTATGCCAGTTAAGCTAGGTTACAGTTCGTCCACAGGACTCAAATATAGAAGTATGGAGTCCTTCTCAGGCCGTATTCAGTTTGCTTTAACACAATCATCTAGATTCTCCTTTTCTATGTTGCCAAAACTGTTGATGAGAAGCCTGATTGTTGCTTTCCTCACCCCTCTGTCCAGTGTTTCCTTGTGGCTGTGAAAACAACACTTGGAATACTAACATTTTGAACAGGAGTATATGAACCACTAAGAAGACATCAGCAGAAAAAAAAAATGCTATAACACTCTTAATAATATATAAAACATCTTCTATAAAGTTCTGGAACTCCCAAGACATCTTTTTGGGTGAACTTTCTTATCTGCCTACACACATTGAATTTTATATCCTCACTCCATAATATGTTCATTTATTACACATGCCTACTGTGCATTTTCCCATGTGATGAAGACAGGATTCTCTATGGTTTGGCTCTTGTTCAAACTGGATTAGTTGGAGGATGTTTCAAAGGTAATAATTAACTTTCTGAGTAAAACCCACTTATCTAAAAGAAAAAACATCATACCTGCATACACATGCACATACACCAAAAAAATTCCCCAATTTTGGGGTATGTATCCTGATATTATGATGAAAAAAAAAGCTAGAAGATTAGAAATTTAAAAGCTAGGCTTTTTTGCTTTATTAAAAGGTTTCCAATCTGAAAAGATTCATTTCCAGTGAGACTGTGTCTTGGTATTCTCACCATAATTCAATAAATATTTTGAATACCCACTACGTGCAAGGTATTTCATTAAGCACTAAAGTAACAAGGATATAACAATAAATCAAACACAACTTGTATACTGAATTCCAAAATTATGTAACACAGAATAAGGGCAAAGATTACATTAAACATTAGATTAAAAATTCCTTTTAGTTTGAACATTTTATTAAATGTAATGTTCACAGATAAAGGAACTAGTTTATCTAGAAAGGGGGAGAAAGAAAGTTGATATCAGTGTGTGCTAGATGCCTGACAGGGTGCTAGTCACTGAACTGGAGTTATTTCATTGATTCGAAACAACCACCCTAAACTAAGTCTTGTTATTACCATCTTACAGTTGGAAAGTTATATGCATTCCCCTTGGCGCTGGATGATTGCAACACTAAAGTAGGAGGTATCGGACTTTTAACATTTCACACATTTTGAAGATTCTTTGGAATTCCTAAGTGAGATAATATTCACTAATGCCTTAGCATGATACCAAGACTCAATGCACCACAAAGAAGAGTTAGTCGTAGTGTCAATAGTGGTAGCACAGGCAGCAAAAGTAGATCAAGCCAGCATCTGAGCTCTCAACTACACAAAAAGCCACTATCACAAATGTTCTGATCAACAACTCCAACTCCACCTCAGCTTCATTTTCTAAACAAATGCTAATAGTAGCATTTCCCTGTGCTTTTCATATGTGAGATTGCTGGTGACATTGCATCTGAGTCCTCAGTAACTCCACTTAGCCACTGCCTCGTGCCTTTTCCTCATTTGTCCCTCTGTTCATTTTCATGTCATTTGCATAAAGCCATTCTCATTCCTTCCTTCTCTTTACTTGACCTCCTCCCAATCCACCTGACAACTTTTGTCAGTGACAACTGGGATATTCCTCCAGAGCTTCTACAATGACAAATTAAGAGTTTCACAAGCACCTGAGGCCAAGCAGAGGTTGGGAGGCCTGTTCTGGGACTCACCTCCATCTAAATGATTTTAAAATTCAGCTCCTGAACACAGCCGGATTGCTGTCGGTAATCTGAATAAGTTTTAACAACGTTGGCTCCACCTCAAGGTTGTTCCTTCAATATCATACATAAAATACTGTAGATGAAGGAACTACGATGCAAAGTAGCAGAATAATCTAGTTTATTTTTATGAAGCCTCCCTGCTATCTTGACTGATGGAGAAAAAATGTTCATAACAGAAACTATTTCTTGTACATCTGAAATATTCCCTACAAAAATAACCCTTCTTTCCTGGGATGCTAAACATAAGACCTTATCCTTATATAATAATTGACTTAAAGGAATATATTCCTTCCTACTTTGACCTTCACATTCAATCCAAGGTCTGTATCCAAACAGATGGTATTATCTATTCAAATGTAACCTGGACCTCTGATGACCACTAACTTTTATTTCCTTGGATAGGCAGGGGGTTTATATCTACAAAGTCAATATATAAAGCAGCATTCAGACCATTGCAGTCCTTGCAATCCCTCAATTCATTGAATGAGGTAATTTGTGTCACATTCCTATGGCTGAGATTTATTTACACAGATTAAACCACTGAGTGTCATTGGATATTTAAGTCTTGTTCTGAGAATGGCGCATAATTCAAGCATGCTGAATAAGAAGAGCCATCCCTGAGGACTAATTCACAAGAGCCAGGATAACATGTACCTGCTTTGTCGACTTCCATTTAAGCAGAATTAGAGGTTACTTTAGCAGATGCTCTAAGCACTAATAATGAACATGCATTTTCCCCCTGTGAATATTATAATAAATTCAGAAAAGGTCCAGTTCTGACATCCAAAGGGCAGCAATATTATATCACTGACAATGTGCTATTAGCAGTGATTTTCACTTATTACTATTCTCCAGGCTTAGAGTGGGGTGGCTTGTTTGGTTTTACTGCCTCTTTGTAGCATTTTCCCAACTTGAGCTAGAGAGCTGCATTTTTTATGTAAGCCCTGTACTTTTTCACACAAAGTAAGTCTAGCTACTCATGGATAAAGTACATTAAGTTACTCAACATCACACCAGCGTGAGATCTTCCCAACCACCCACTGGACAACACGGCACTATCCTCAGTATTATGGAAGAGGAGTGAATCTTCATCCACTTTTTCAAAGAACTTCCCATCAAGGGGCTACCCTAACATACTTCCTGATCTTCATGCTGTTCCCACTTAGTGTACATTAATATTCCCTTGTTTAAGAACTATTTCCAGCCAGGAATGGTGGCTCAGGCCTGTAATCCCAGCACTTTGGGAGGCCAAAGCGGGTGGACCATTTGAGGTCAGCAGTTCGAGACCAGCCTGGTCAACATAGTGCAACCCCATGTCTGGTAAAAATAGAAAAATTAGTCAGGCGGTAGTGGCATGCTCCTGTAATACCCACTACTCGGTAGGCTGAGGCAGGAGAATCACTTGAGCCTGGGAGGCAGAGGTTGCAATGAGCAGAGATCATGCCACTGCAATCCAGCTAGGGGTGACAGAGTAAGATCTGTCTCAAAAAAACAAAACAAAACAAAACAAAACAAAAAAACCTCTATTTTCCCTCCAAATGTTCTCTAACTTGTCCTTGTAATATAAGAGCAATAAAATTTTTCTAAATCCTTGCAGATGCCCGAGTACATTCTTATACAAATAACTTACAAATAACATTTTTTTAAATTAAGGCCTAAATGCTACATGTCAATGGATAGTTGGCAAAAGAGAAATAACTTTCTGACTTGTTCATTCCAGAGAATAATGAGGAAGAAAGGAGAAAGAAAGAAGGCAGGCAGGCAGGGAAGGACAGAGGGAAGGAAAAGAAAGATTATTTTGGTAGAAACTGGAAGTGAATGAGGAGAAATGGCTTTAGTCACCTGGGAATAGGAAGGCTATTCTTAAAGAGAAGACACATAGATTTCTGAGAGCTTTAACCCAAAACAGGCTGAATTCAAGCACTTCAATAGAGAAATTCTTCATCACAGAATACAGTATTTGTCAACTACATTGGATAGCGATGATGTAGCTAGCATTTGTCATTTCCAGAAATTGTTGACATTTGGGGAATTCCCCCACATTAATGGTCCTGGTGGGAGACAGGACCAAATTCCAGAGAGTTGCTGAAAATGACGGAAACTCACTGCTGGTGTTCCTCCAGTTGGCAAAATTCAGGCTCATGCCCTGGGCCCCAGCTACCAGGCGCTTCAGCCCCAGTCTTCACACTGGAAGGCTGTGTACTAAGATGTAGAAACTGGGTGAATTCCCATGGAGGGGTGGAGCAAAGGAGAAGAGATTTTAGGGGCCAAAGTGGCAGCGGATAAACTGCAGGACCAATCAGAGGTAGCAGCCACCATTTTCTTTAGCAGTTTCCTCACCAAGCTCGTTCTGTGGCATCAGCTTGAGCATTTTTTTGCTGGCTGTGTAGCCCCCAACCTGATTTTCAAGACTTCAATTCCTCCTATTGATTCTGTGGCACCCAGTATTTTTTTATTAAATTTCTTTTCTTTCTAAATTGGCCAGATGAATGGAGTGGTATATATATATATATATATATATATGTGTGTATATATATGAAATTCCCTACTCTAATGTAACAAATTTCTGTCAAATTTCTATGAGATAACAAACCAGATAGAAGGGAGCAGTAATCTTATTCAACCATTCTTTTGTAGATAAGGAAACCTATGGCCAGAAGGACTCTGAGGCTCACCAAGGGTTGACTGTCTAACAGAGCAGAGGAGGGACGAGAATGACTTTCAGTTTTCCACCGTATCATACCATGCCCATGGTACCTTGATTGTTTGAGATGTTTTTGCTAGATTACTATAATTTTTTGTTTTGTTTTATAAGAAAGATTATTCTACGATTGTATTTGATTATTTGGGAACCCAATACTTTATTAGTACTGAGAGAGATTCTATGATAAGGAATTCAGGAAAAAGTGGAGTTAACAAAGAGAAAGTTCAAAAGCCTAGCAAGTGAGGATATGGCCGGCTGATGCTACACCAATCTCTTCAGGAAAGTACACGTCATTAAAGGAGCACACTTTTGAGCGGTACTGCCTAGCTGGTTTTGTTGCTTTGGGCCCCAGAACTATTAAAACCCACTTCACAGATATGTATCTACAATAGTCAGAATATTAGCAGTTTTAACCCTGGAGTTATTTCTATGAAGAAAATGAAAGGATTTGTTGAGAGTGGAACTCACAGTATGGAATGAAGTCTACATGTTTCACAATTAAACAGAATGATACAGAGCAAACATCAAAGTTTTAACTCCCGACTCTTTCATGTTTTGCATGCAAATCATTCAGGCTGTATTTTGCATCAGTTTAAAATTCTTCTTTTGGATTTTCCAAGTGCTGCTGATGCTCATCTACATGTGAATACATTTTTGTCCCTACCTTAGCTTCATGTTATTCAAATACATGAGAGTCATAGCTTTTTTTTTTCTTGGAAAATAAACTACCCAATAATTGCTGAAACTATTTGTAAAATGCTCGTATTTCAACAAGATTCCTCAGATTTGCTTCTCTCCAATACACTCTGCAAAATATTTGACGTTAATATACCACTTGTCTTCTCTAGAATGACTTCACTAACCTGAGCACTTTGTGCTCTAATCTATATCTTAAATTTTCTAGTCTTCATCTCATGACATAGTGCAGCAGTGGAAATTCTGTCATAGTGATCGTTTTTTGACAGGAAGTCTACTGTCTTGTTAGCCTTCAAGCTGAACTAAATTCACCACTGTGGACTCCATGAAAGTGCTCCCCACGGCCCCTCCATGGTGTGCACACATGCACAACTCAGCTCACATCCTGTATCAAGTGGCTTGCAAGGCCAAAACAAGGAGCTTACTGGGTTCCCACATATCTTAACCCCAGGTTCTCTTGGAACTCTATCTTTTCCTTAGTCAGAAGAGATTTAGTCATATCTCCTTAAGAAATCCAATTGTGATGACTTCTCTCTTAAAATGAAACGGAACTGATGGTTCATTCCTAACATACTTTAAAATTGCTTCAAATTATCTATACTATAGAAGATCCACTGCATGGGTGATCCAAACTATAAATAATCTAAAAATGATACACCCTTGGTTTTATCATGTATTACCTGAGACCAAACTGCAGTATTAATTATATTTGACTTCAGCAAATATTAACATTTCTTTACATCCCCTAAGCCCAGACCCAAAATGAAGAGACTTGAATGTAAGCCAGAATCAAACTGAGCCCCAGAAACAAGACAAATTTAAAGTTTAAGCCACTAACAATAACCTGCTGAGTAGTTAATCCCCATGGGGGTGGCCAGCTCAAGCCATTCGTTCCAACCTTTAAAGAGCCCTGTGTGTCTAGGCCCTTCTACCTTAACTTAGATGATCTTAGCTGGCCTTGCTATTGGCATAGTCCTTAATACACAGAGGTGCATAAGCTGTTTTTAAAAATATATTTAAGGTTCTGTTTTTAACAGTGTATTTCAGACCTGGAAATGCTATTATTTTAACAGCTGCAACACTTACCCTGCACCAGCAGTTCACTTTGTGTCTGCTTTTGACTGAAGTCTTAGGGCCCAAATGTTTAAAGCCTGGAAGGTGGGAGAGGGGGCAGGGGGAAGCAAAATCATGTTCACAGCGTGATGCCTGCAAACATCAAAACATTGTCTGTTCTTGCCTTTTGTGAAAGCAGCCCTTCAGCTGTTTGTTCAGGTTTCCCTACCAACTTTATGATGAATGAGGTTTTCCAAGAGCTTTTCTACACAGCACTGTTATTTCACTGGGGCTCGGTGAGTACTTTAAACAGATGAAGACAAAGAAAGCCAGCCATATAATTCAGTGTCTGATTGCTTTTCCACATGTCAGTGGTGAAAAGCACAACTCTCCCTTGGGCAGCTCTGAGTGGTTACCTGATTGAATCCGGTAAAGGCTGATAAATTTTGGAATGCTCTTTCAACACAAGAGAAATAGTATCTAGATGGAATTCTCTACTCTAGCACCTTGTACCTTACAAGAAAACCCTAGAAATCAGTACATTTCACCTTTGGACATGAAGAGCGAAAGCTAACAGGATTTCCCATACTTTCCCAGTAATCACCAATATCTGAAAGATGAGAGCTGACTCACATTTTTTGGAGGGTTAACTGTAATTATATAAGCAACAAGTTATTAAGAAAAAAATGAATTTTAAGAGCAAAGCATTTCCAGAAATAAAATTTTAAAAGGTACAGTGAGGAAAATACAGATTCTAATCTTTCCTTAGATCACATTTTTCTACTGCCTAGAGAAAGAAATGGGTGGATGAAAAAAGGAGTATTAAGATTCTTACAGGTCATGCCTTCGGAACTTTAGGAACTACTCTGCCTCTACAAATACAAAACTGATCATACTGGAGAGAGCTGACAAAAGGGATAAAGAACAGGATCTAACCCTGGGATACAATTTAGTGCTAGCTGGGAGGAGGGAAGCACTTGATTACAACCTTGCCTCCATGACTATGCTTAGTTGCAGACACATCATCCCTTCATGCTTCAGAAACTTCCCCTGTGGGTAATTTCTGCTTATATATTGCTTTGAAAGAGTTAGTGTAACAGGCTTTAAGTAACGCGTCCATGAGAAGACACTTTCCCTTGGACGCCAGGCACAGTATATTCCATACAGCTAAATAACAACAGCTCACAGTAAAATTACACATAATCAATAGTCTGTCCACTGATCCAAATACCCCAGGGGCCTATTTCTGAAGATTTTATTGTACGTATATCCCAGGCGCACGTGTGGTGGAGTCTATTGATTCATGCACAGCTGTTTTTCTCCGGTTAGTGTGTGATTATTTTCAAGTGTTTTATGAGAGCAGATGTTTTAAGAGCATGCTGAGTATAGTCTTTCCTCAACTGACACTTTTTTATTTACATAAACAGCAAATTGCTATTCTGCTGTTCTTTTGATACTGCGGGGTTAGTGGGTAAATTCGCCAGTGTCAGTTTTCCTGGACGTTCTTAAGCAAAGGTGCTTTGTCTATTCTCTTCCTCTCAAGCACCACTACCAAGGTCCTTGCAGTCTTCTTCCATCCATCACTTTTCCTTTCTCTGATCCTTCTCCCATCAGATTGTTTGAACTTGGATCTTCCACGTCAAGACTTTTTAAGCTAGAGCAAGCTGAATACACCAATGTTCTGTATAGAATGGAATTTTCTCTGTCGGGTTTGTACCTGCTCCAAGTAGCTGAATTTAGATAACAGCTTACTTCCTGAGAGTCAACATGCACTTCTGCTTGAAGCTACTGCAGAGTCGATCCGTTACTGGTGCTACGAAACTCTGTTACCATGGAAAATAATATTCTGCCACACATTCATCAAAAGAAACTGCCAATCTTGTCATTTAGCATCAGCAGAATGCATATAGCTCTGAACTGAAAAGTTTTTCTACCCTAAAGAACATGAGTTTTGGATCTTTTAAGCATGGAATATAGACATATTTGTGCTTTAATGAAACGTTAGAGATTCTCCAATGTATATCAGTAAGTAAAATGTATTTTTGTGACCCTTAGTCCCTACCAGTTTATAAACTGCTGTCAGGATAAGCACAAATGACTTTAGAATGATTCTAAATTTAGAATATTTGGAGACAGTAACTGAAGATAGAAAGAGACCGATTATCCTTTCCAATTCCTCTCTGCTCACATGACCTTCCTCTTCATGTACCACATTCAGTACAACTTTGTTCTTTCCACAGCTTCATCATTAATTCAAATCTTTAGAAATTGTTTTTCAAATGGCCATATTTTATAATGAATCAATAAGTTCAAAGTCAATCATTCAAGTTACGTGTATAGAGTACCAGTTATAATTTATGTACTCTGCTACATGCTAGGGGCATTGGTGTGGGTAAAACTTAAAGACTTTTTGGTAGGGAAGAAAATATAAACTGATTGTTCAACTAAAAGGCTTGTCAGAGGAGTGAACCAAGGAAGCCGGGAAGGTATTCTTTTTCTCTACAGACAAATGGATAAAGTCACCTTGAATTCCTTTAGAAAGGAAGGTCTCCTTTCCTCTTCTATTCATTTCAATACTCCTCTTCCTAACTGAGAAAGAAAGGTTAGCATTTGTGAAAACAAATTTTTAGCACCAAAGTGGTGTAACAGGACATCAAATGGAATTTTTCCTGCAATTGTGGAATTTCAGCTAAAGTATCAAAACTCAGGATGACAGGTGACAAGAAACCCTCTTTCTAAGGAGGGATGTTATTCTCATAATTTATTAAAGCTGGCTCATACCTGTAATCCCAACACTTTGAGAGGTCGAGTAAGGTGGATTACCTGAGGTCAGGAGCTCAACACCAACTTGGCCAACATAGTGAAACCCCATCTTTACTAAAAATACAAAACTTAGCTGGGCATGATGGCAGGCACCTGTAATCCTAGCTACTCAGGAGGCTGAAGCAGGAAAATCACCTGAACCCTGGAGGCGGAAATTGCAGTGAGACGAGATCATGCCACTACACTCCGGCCTGGATGACAGAGCAAGACTCTGTCTTAAAAACAAAAACAAAACACAACACAACAAAAAGTTTACAAAATTAGCCTATCAGTGTCCATTTCCCACCTCCATCCCACATGACAGAATGCTAGAGATTCATTAAGGAGCTAATTTGAAGGGAGGTGCCCTTTGTGTATCGGAGTAGAGATGGTGAGGCACAGTGCTCCCCTTCTGCTTTCCATACATGCTCCACATCCAGGCTAAGAGAAGAGAGACACTGGAAGTTTCTGTGGGAAGGGAAATGGCTTCTCCCTAGCAGACAGTTCCTTGCTGAGTCTATCAGAGGCCAGCCCTATGTCACTACCGCAATGGAGTACAAGAAAATTCTCAAGAGAAATTAAAATAAATCCCTAATTTGGGAGAAATTCAGCAAGCAAAGACTAGCATTAGCCTCATACCCACAGAAACATCAAACAGGATGTTGTTTAAGCAAATGACAGTGATAAGAATGACAATTACAAGCAAAAAGGGAAGAGAGCGTTTCTTCAAACTCCAGTGAACAAATATTTTTCAAGTTTCCTGTGGCAAAGGGACACCTTGGAGGGTAGCAAGGCATGAAATGATTTTAAAGGCCCCATCTGGAAACAAAATGGCAGACAGGAAGCAAGACTAAATTGCAGCTTCCACTTGGACAGACAGCACAGCGTGTAGAGACTCACATTGTGAATTTCTGCCCCAAGAACTGTTGCAGGGCTATACCAGAAAACCCAAGAAAATCCACAGACCCTTTGGAGGAAGAACATTGCTCCCGCAGGACCCAGGAGACAACCCAAATACTGTGAGTGTCCAAACTGTGAAAGGGGGAAAGGGGGGTCATCTGCCCCTGAACACACACCCTCACTGGGGAACCTAAAGGTCCAGATCATGGGAGAAGGATTTGAACTTACCTGGAGCTGAGACAGTTTAGAAAGCCAAGCAAAATACAGGGGAAGCAGCAGCAGGAAAAGCCCTGTGGGCTCTCTGGGTCCCCAGGGAAGCCATTTCTGACTTGTGTCACAGGGGTCCTTGAGGAAGGCTACCAGAGGAACTGGGAAAAGACTACGGGGAGAAGAAAACCTCCAGCTGAACTATTTAACAATTCCAACTGAACACAAAGTTTCTTGGCCAGAACTTGGGGGAGGGTGTGAATCCAGTACACAAACTCCACAGGTAGGGAGGGGTGAAAGCCCTGCTTTCTTTCTCAGCCAGGAGGCTCGTAGCCTGGGGCAAGTTCTCAGCCCTGCTCACCTACTGCCTAGAAGCAAACTTCGTGCTGTTAGTTGGGGCAAAATGGGAGTGAGACCAGCCTTTTGGGTTGTGTGGGAGCTGGGTGAGGCCTGTAACTGCTGGCTCTCTCCCACTTTCCTGACAACTGAATGACACAGCAGAGGCAGCCATAATCCTCCTGGGAGCATAACTCCATTGACCTGGGAACCATACTGTCATACCCCACAGCAGCCATTGCAAGCCCCACTAGAGAGAGTCTGAGCTCAGACACACCTAACCCTCACCAGCAATAGATTCAAACCAACAAGAAATAGCTGAATTGCCAACAAGAAATAGCTGAAAATTCAGAAGGTCAATTATTAAGCTAATCAAGGAGGCACCAGAGAAAGGTGAAGTCCACCTTAAGGAAATCAAACCAATGATACAAGATATAAGGGGAGAAATCTTCAATGAAATAGATAGCATAAGTAAAAAGCAATAACAACTTCAAGAAATAAAGGACACATTTAGAGAAATACAAGATGTACTGGAAAGTATCAGCAATACAATCAAACAAGCAGAAGAAAGAACTTCAGAGCTTGAAGACAAGGTTTTTGAAACAACCCAATCTAACAAGGACAAAGAAAAATAATTTATAAAATGAACGAACCCTCCAAGAAGGTTGGGATTATGTTAAACAACCACACCTAAGAATAATTAGCATGCCTGAGGAAGAAGAGAAATCTAAGTTTGGGAAACATGTTTGGGGTAATAACCGAGAAAAACATCCCCAGCCTTGCTAGTGATCTAGATACCCCAATACAAAATGCTCAAAGAACACCTGGGAAATTCATCATAAAAAGATCATTGCCTAGGAACACAGACATCAGGGTATCTAAAGTCAAGACAAAGGAAAGAATCTTAAGAACTGTGAGGCATTATGCTAAAAACTCTCAATAAACTAGGTATCCATGGAACATATCTTAAAATAATAAAAGAATTTACAACAAACGCACAGCCAATATCATACTGAATAGGCTAAAATTGGAAGCATTGCCTTTGAAACCCGGCACTAGACAAGGATGCCCTCTCTCACCATTCCTATTCAATATAGTATTGGAAGTTCTAGCCAGAGCAATCAGGTAAGAAAAAGAAATAAAGGGTATACAATTAGGAAAGGAGGAAGTCAAATTGTCTCTATTTGCAGATGACATGAGTATATTTACAAGACCCCATTGTCTCAGCCCAAAATCTCCTGAAACTGATAAGCAACTTCAGCAAAGTCTCAGGATACAAAATCAATGTGCAAAAATCACAAGCATTCCTATACACCAATAACAGACTTAAAGAGAGCCAAATCAAGAA
>CAUYLG010042467.1:0-97671 GCA_963573385.1 Cacajao melanocephalus
ATATTATTTATAATATATAAATATATTATAAATATATATAAATATACAATATATAATATATGAATATATATAAATATATAATATATAAATATATAATATATAAATATATTATTTATAATATATATAATTGTATATTAGAAATTACATATAACTATAAATTATATATATGTGTGTATATATATATAATTTTGGGAAAGAGAAGGATCTTAATTTTATTATCTTTGATTTCCTCTGCTGCAAGGATAATGTGAGTTTAGGGTACTGTGTATATATTTTATTATTAATTACAGAGTCATGAACTATGCGTAAAATTTTTGAGAAAGAGAAAATGATTAGTGAATAGCATAAAATGTACACACACAATTATTTTATATGTAATTTATAGTTAGATGTAATTGCTAATGAACATACAATCTTAAATTTTAAAATATTTTTGTATTTAGATACTAGTTATGTAATTATTTGTTTAGCTATATGTATTAAAAAAAAACAGAGCCTTGTACATTGATGCTTACTGAGTGGTTCTTTAATGAATAACCAATACAAGATCAAATGCAGCCATTAAGAGTGAAAAACAGTTTCACTTACTTCATTATCTCATTTAAGTCTCTCAAAACCTTGTCACATAAGAAAGTGTGATTTTATAATTTCAAAGGAGAAGATGTGAAAAATAATATTATGTAGATTTAATCTGTTATTTTCTACTATAATTTCAATTATTCCACAATTATCAAATAGCACTTACACTCATAAATGATATATTTGTAATTTTTGTTTCTCCTAGGGATTAAGACTAACTACATAGATTCTTCTTTAATGCTTGCTACATTTAAGTTGTTATATATTCATATTGAGACATGAGAAAAACACAGCCCACCCCAGGGAGCTTCACTTTCTGATTTGTAACTCTTCTGTGCTTATATCTATATTATCCCTTTTTATACTGTGGTGCAGTCAAATATTCATGTATCTTTAGCCCTAACTTGAGTCAGAGCAACATGAGATGGCAGGAAAAAAAACCCAAGAACATGTTATACTATTGTTGATTTTACCTGCAAAAGCATAAACATTTCTCTTATTAAAATTATATTAATTAAAATTAATTTTTAAAAATATTTTGTTTAATTCTGTGTTTCAATTTGTTAAATGTAAATTAACATATTTATTGGTATTTTATATCTAAGAAGTTTGCTTTTGGTTATCTAGCATGTAAGAGTATTCCTTCTAATATTTTATATCTTCTGTTTAATTTGTGTCTTTGTAGATTTCATTAATCTGAATTAAACTGATCATTTAAGCACGTGTTTCATCAGTGACTTCTTTCTCACTTCTAGAAGAGTTTTTAATTAGAATAACCTTTTATAGCATTTTTAGTCTAGTAACTTCAAGCCTAATAATATATTCACTCCACATAAAGACACTTGTCAAATAGAGTCCACAGGATGATTTAACATCCCACACACACCTCTTGTTCTTCACATTGATATGTATGTAATACAGTCAGACCCACCTCTTCATTACTTCAAAAGAGCCAACTGTGTCCTTTCTGAAAAAAAGGAAAACACAAAAAAAAAAAAGAAAAAAAAAAGAAAAGAAAGCTCTTTCTGATCTTTTTTCCAAGGGAAAAACCTATTCTTGGGACTTTTTTTTTTCCACTTTTGTTTCAGTTTAATCTTTGAATATTTTCTTCTGTCACATTTTCAAAATGCCATGATTCATGATTTATCTTTGTCTTTAAGTGTCACTATAGTAAATAAATGTCCTTTCACTTTTATAGTTTCAAGTCTTTTTTGAACTTATTCAACTAGCACTAAATAGTTTTACTTATTTTATAGAAAATTATTTGAAATAATTGTTTATATTAATTGTCTAAATTGTTTTATCGTGGTAAAATACATTTAACAGAGAATCTGTCATTTTAATCATTTTAAAATATTCAGCTCAGTGGCATTTTATATTCATATTTTTGTGATACCATAATCACTATCTATTCTATGACTCTTTTATCACTTCCACCAGAAACTCTATACCTGTTATGTAATAACTTCTATTTCCTACTCTCCCAGCCCCTAAGAACTTCTCTATGAATTTTCTTATTGTATATATTTCACATAAATGGAATGTTACATCATTTATTCTTATGTGTCTCATCTCTTCTATTTAGTATAATTATCCAAGGTTTACCTATATTGTAGCATGCATCAGAACTTTTTTATGACCGAATAATATTCCTTTATGTCTATGTAACACATTTGGTGCATCCATTCATCTGTTGATGGACATTGCTTGTCTTTAATTATTTCTATTTAATTTTAATTTTTATTTTAAGCTCTTGGGTACATGTGCAGGATGTGCAGATGTGTTACGTAGGTAAATGTGTGCCATGGTGGTTTGCTGCAGCTATCAACCTATCATCTCTGTATTAAGCCCAGCATGCATTAATGCTCTCCCTACCCCCACTCCACACCCCCAACACTGCAAATCTTTTTGAATACTTTACATCAAGTTTTTGTTTCCAATACCCCAAGGAAATTAATGTTATCAAGGTCTTCAGTGATCTCTATATAGCTAAATTGAATGGTTGACTATTAATCCATTTATTGTTTAATATATTGATGGCATTTTACAGGACTGACTACATTTACCTACATGAAATGCCTTCACTAGATTATCAAAAACTACTGAAGAGATTTAGAATCTAGGATGGCCCTTTTGAAGATTCTGTGTATAAACTGAGCCCCACCCCTCTTAAAAATACCAGAAAGGACTTCCGCAGAAGCTCTAATAAACTATTTATATTATCTTATTGTTCTGGGTTAGATGACATGCCCGTTCTTGATTCAAATACAGAAAAGGAAGATATAATTATTCTAATTTTCTCTAACTATTCTCTGAAGCTGAGGGTAGGCTCAGTATCTGCTGAATAAGATGCACAAAGTTGTGAAAATGATGAATATCCAAAGAACTTTCTGTTTGAAAAGAAGAAGAGATTCTGTTTAGAAGGATAAAGATAAGAATGATGCTGGACTTGGCAGCTAACAGTATCCACTATGCATCTGAAAGTATATCCATAGAGTATTTTTTTTAAATATCATTTCCACCTCAAGTACTGGTATTAGGCTCTAAGAAACATTACTTGTTTAAACATTAAACCAGCATAAAAGTAGAATAATTTCTAAATTTTCTCCATGAAGGTTTATATTGAATAGAAAAAACTACTGTTTTCTTCTTTTGCATTACAAACCATGACACTTTAAATGTCTGAACTTCTTCATTGAAATGCACTTTAAAACAGAAGTGATATGCATTTAGCTTCATGATGGTTACAGGTAAGATTTAACAGAAATTAGGATGCATGAAACAAGCATCCCAAATTCCAAAAGGGTATCAATTAAATGAAAATGACTATTGAACTGATCTTTTGCTATCAAATGTTAACTAAAATTTCATTACTCTTCATCAGCCACACATACTGTAGCTCTGGGATAATGGTGTTACAACCTCTCAACATATTGTAATCTTAGTGATATATTTTTTTATCACCACTATAAGAAATGTTGTATTACTCCAGAATATTTGAAATTACTTACTGCCTGAGGCATGTATTTATTTCATACCTTTTTATTTCCATTTATTCTGTTCACTCCTCTTCTTAATCCATCTACCTGTACCTGATGCATGGGTCTCTGATGTTAGGCCATGGACAAATGTTCTTCCAAGAACCGGCCTTGAAAATAAAACATGAAGTGGGTGTCATAACCATAGCTCACATCTGATTTTATACTTGGTGTAGCTAATTTTACTCCTTTTTCCTTGTGTAAATGCCAGATCCTGTTGAGTTTTAAATTTAAAAAGAATCCTCATTCCTATGTAGGTATAAACTATTTTATTGCTTATCTTATACTATCATAAATGTAGTACTTACTAATTTTTTTCTGGAAATATTTGGCATACTAAACTTTCTCACCTATGAGCAGTGTATTTATTAATTGAGATGACTGTAGATTCACATGTAGTAGAAGAACAATACACAGAGATCCCTTGTATACTTTGCCCAGTTTCCACTAATGGTGACATTTTGGAAAACCATAGTAAACTAGCATAACCAGGATATAAATATCAATAAAATTTATTCATCTAATTCAGACTCACCCAGTTTTACTTGCACACATACATGTGTGTACTAAATCTGATACAATTTTAAGATGAGTAGGTCTGTTTATCCACAGAGTGAAAACGCTAAACAATAACAATGCTGTAACAATTCTTTAATAACTATACCCACCTCCCACTCACTTCTAAACGTTGCCATTAAATGTACCCTCTATTTCTAAAATGTCATTGTAAATGGAACAATACAGAATATAAACTTTGGGGATTAGTTTATTTACTTTTTTTTTTTTTTTTTTTTTACTTTGCATGATTCTTTGGAGATTTGCCTAAGTTGATATGTACATAAATTATCTATTCCTTTTTATTGTTAATAGTATTCTGTGGTGCATATATACTGCCATTTGTTTCACCATTCACTTATTGAAGTATGTCTGGGTGACTTGAGGTTTTGGCTATTATGAATACATCTTTTATAAATATTTGTTGTATAGGCTTTTGTGAATAGAGATCTCTCCCCGCTCTTGGAGAAATTCACAAGAGTATAATTTGCTCTGTCGAATGATAGTTGTATGCCTTGTTTTATTAAGAAGCTTAAAACTGTTTTCCACAGTGGCTGTATCATTTTACATTTTTTCAGGAAATATTTGAATGATTTAGTTTTTCTACATAAATAGCAATATTTCCTGCTGTCACATTTTTTAAAAATTTAGCCATGGTAATAGATGTGTAGTATTAGGTAATAATATATCACTGTGGTTTTAATTTGTAATTTTCTTGTGAATAATAATGTTGATAAGATGCTTATTTGCCATCTGTATACCCTCTTCACTGAAATGTCTCTTTATGTCTTTTGCCATATTCTAAGTGGGTTTTCTAGTTCATTTTTACAAGACCTTTTACAATCTGTATAATTTTCTTTTGTTGAGGTTAGAAAGGTCTTTTTGTGTTCTAGATACTAGTCCTTTCTCAGATACATAATTTTAAATATTTTCTCCTAAAACATATCTTGTCTGTTTATCCTTTTCACATTGATTTTCACTAAGAGAAAGTTTATAATATGCTTTATTTTGTGTATTGTTCTTTTGATATCAAGTCTGAGAAATTGTAGCTTTGCTCTAGATCCTGAACATTTTTTTCCATTAGTTTAAACATGTTTTTCAGTTTTACATTTACATTTAAATATATAATTTATTTTGATTTAAGTTTTGTATGCTATGTGAAGTGTAGGCTGATATTCCTTTTTCTTTTTTTTTTTGTATTTTTCCTCTTGTTCTATGCATATACAATTGCTGCAGGACCATTTTTTGAAAAGAAGGTTTTTCAATGTAGTTTTTGCATCTTGCTCAAAAGTTTGTTACATATATTTGTATGGGTCTGTTTCTAGGCCCTTTACCTTGTTCCATTGGCCTGTGTGTCAATACCACATAATATTAATTAATGTAAGTAGATAATGCATCTTGAAATCATATAAAATTTCATTTCTCTTTATTTTTCTTTTTCAAAATTATTTTAGCTAGTTTAGTTCCCTGGATATTTCATATAAATTTTGCAGCAACATTTTCTATATTTATTCAAAAATTATGCTGGTATTTTGGATAAGAATTACTTTAAATCTTGCATTGATTTAGAAAAAAATGTGCATCATTACTGTACTGTCTATTCCACTCCATGAACAAAATGTCATTCCACTTATTTAGAATTTTTAATTTCTTTGATCATTGTTTTATATTTTATAAAAGTCTTGCACAGTTTTGTTAGATTTATAGGTCAATGTTTCGTTTTTGAATGCTGTGAATGGTATAGTGTTTTTAATTTCAGTGTTCATGGGGACTTTCTAGTGTCTAGAATGAAAAATTGATTGTGTTAGGCTTATCTTGTATCCTATGACCTTGCTAGCATCATTTATTAGCTCTGTTTTTTTTTTTTTATATGTCCTTTAGAATTTTCCCCATGGACAATCATGTTATTCAGCAAATAGAAAAAATAATTTTTTTTCCTTGTCTGTATACCTTTCATTTCCTTTCTTTTCATTATTTGAAAAGTGCAAGACTCTTATGCTGGAAAATATACAACAATGATCAAAGAAATTAAAAATTCTAAATAAGTGGAAAGACATTTTGAGATTTAGCAGGGACATACATCCAAACTATACCACCTTGCTCCTGATTTTTGGAAGGATTTTAGGATGTTTTTCATCATTAAGTATAATCTTAGCTGTAGGATTTTTACATGTTCTTTAGCAATTTGGAGAAAGGCTTCCTCTATTCCTAAGTTTCTAAGGGATTTTTATTATAAATAAGTATTTTTGCTGAATTACTTTTATGCATCAATTGATATGATCATATAATTTTTCTTCTTAACCTGTTGATATTGTTCATTACAATGACTGATTTTGTAATGTTAAACCACCCTTGTATCACTGGATGAACACATTTGTTCATGTGTATAGTTATTTTTATATATTGCTGTGTTCTATTTCATAATATTTTGTTAAGGATTTTTATGTCTATATTCATGAAGGATACTAAGCTCTGATTTTTTTTTTTTTTTTGCACACTGTCTGGCTTGGGTATTAGTGTAATACTTCATAAGAATAGTTATAAAATTTTCACTTTATTTCTATTTTCTGGTAAAGTTTGGTATTAATTACTTCTTGGTATTAATTACTTCTCAAATGTTTATTAGTATTGCCCAGTGGAACCATCCCGACCAGGAATTTTATTTTTAAGGCACTTTTAATTAAGAATTTAATTGCTTTGATTGTAATAGAGCTTTTTAAGTTGTTAATTTTATCTTGGTAATTTTTGATAGTTTGTGTTAAGTTGTTGAAGTTATGAGCATAAAGTCATTCATATTATTCTCTCTTTATCTTTTTAATAGCTACAAAATCAAGAGTTTTATTTCTCATTTTAATTTTGACATGAGCAATAGGTGTCTTTTTGTAATTTTTGTTTAGTATTTTTGGAGTTTTATCAATTTTATTGATTTTTTTCAAAGAAAACATCTTTGAAAGATGTTTGGTTATATTATTTTTCTTTATTGTTTTTCTGTTTTCAATTTTATTGATTTCTGCTTTGATTTTTTATTTTTTTTGTTTTGAGGTTATTTTGCTCCTCTGTTTCTAGTTTTTTTAATAGAAAAATAGATTATCAACATGAGAACACTCATTTCTAATGTAAGCCTATTATACTGCTATCAATTTTTCTCTAAACACTGCTTTAGTTCTATCTGACATAGTATTTTGTATTTTTTAAATCATTCACATCTATGAACTTGTTTTTAAATTATTTGAGACTTCCTTTCTGACCCATGGATCATTTAGAAATATATTATTTCCTACATAGTCACAGATTCCTCTTGTTTTGTTATTTATTTCTAGTTTAATATCACAAAAAACAGATAACTAAATTTTCTCTTTTTAAAAAATTTGTTGAGGCTTGATTAATGTCTACTTATGCCTATGATTTATCTTGATGAGTATTCCATGAAGGTCTGAATAAAATTGTGTATTCTGCTCTCATTGAATGGAGTATTCTACATGTGGCAGTTAGATCCTCTTAGTTGAATGCTCTGATATTCTAGATATTCTAGGTCATAGCTGACTTTCTAATAGTTCTACCATGATTATCACTGTTATAATGGCAGTGTTGGAGTCTTCAATTACAGTTGTGAATCTCTCTTTTCAACTCTTTATCAGTTTTTGTTTCATGTATTTTACAAATATGCTCCTGTGGTCTGTACATATTTAGAATTTTTATGTCTAGTTGATTGATTGATTATTTTATCATCATTAGTATAAGAGACACAAGGATCAAAAGCATGTAAATGAAATGTGGTTAGGACAAGAAGGCATAGAACCATTTATTCTTGCTGCCTCTTAAGAGGCACAACCTTAAGCAGTGGAAGTGGTGCAAAAGACAAATATAAAGAAGAACTCTGAACATAGTAAAAATAAGAGAACTTTCTTTTTACTATCATTGAGTGTTCCACTATGTATTAAATTACCACAGTGCATTACTAGAGCCTATATTGTATCTGTGGACATTCTTTAAATGTTGGCATTTGAGCAAAAGTAGAAAGAATAAAGCTAGAAAAAAAAAAGAGCATGACATTTGATGAAAAGGATTGGCTTCTACTGCAAATAAATTTCTGTTCCTTATACATTACCCAGACAGTGGTATTCTATTACATCAGCATGAAATGGTCTAATACATCTGGTCAAGAAAGGAGAAACTCAGTCCTATGAGGAAAAAGAGGCTTCATGACTTACTGGGTTACCAGATACTGCTCAGTTTCTCCTGCAGGCTCTGCCTTGTAGCCTAGTTATCTCTTGGTAGAAAGAAGGAAACTCAGTGCAGGTGGGTAAGGAGAATGCATTTTCCTCTTTTAAGTTCAGCTGGTGCTACCCAAGGGACTACTATTTTATCTGGAGAAACAATGGGCCTATCTGGGCTGCCTTCTGCTATAATGTCGTAGTGGGGAAGAAGTACTGGATATGGATGGCCTTCCTCTGTCAGGTGGGAGGACACAAGGCATCTTGATGTTGTGTTGTTGCTGAAATCCTGGGTCCTCACACCAGCTCTTCCATTTTTACCACCTCCAAGTTCTCCTTTATTTGCTTTTTGCACCATTTGCAGCGTTTAAGGTTGTGCTTAATGAGAGGGAGCAAGAAATGGGTCTATGCCTTCTTATCTGAGCCACAGCTCACTTAGATATTTTGATCCTTGTTTCTTTTATATTAATGATTAATTTTTAAAACTTTAGCCTAAATTAATTTGTATTACCTGTATTTCTATAAACTCCATAAAGACAGAATGTAGGTTTCATTTTTATACAGTTAAACACTTTGCCTACAATTTACAAAGAAACAATATGTCATTTAAGTTACACAAATGGGAAAAGATTAATCACAGACAATGTATTTCTTAAAAAAAGAATACAAATTTTATGTATATCTGTATTTGTCATAAGTTCAACTTTTTGCCATTATCTGGATCAATCTGAAATGCTCGGGATGGTTAGTGTTGATTGATTTGTGTTTGTATTTGGCTAGGATCCATTTAAACTCTCTAGGAGAATGTCAAAATCAATTTATTCTGTTATACTTTCTTATTTTCCAAGGAATGGTGTTAGAGATTTCTATGACTATATAGAAATATCTATGTGAATATGTATCTGGCTAAAAATGTTGCAGACATCTTTTCTGTTCTTTTTTTACCCTTTGTAATATTTTTTATTTTCTGTTCATTTAGTGAGATAAGGAAAAGTTATGAGCATTTAACTACATAATCTTTATGTTTCCACCCAACTCAATTTTTTTGTGCTTAGTACATGGCCTTTACTCTAACTTTAACATATCTGTTTTATATTAGCTTATTTTCTTGTTAACAACAAGGTTATCTCTTCTGGAGTATCCCAAGTCAAGGTGGGAAAAGTAGTCAATGGGAAATGAACAGAACAGTTACTGGAAATATGTGAAAATTTAAACCAAACATTTCTAAATGAGAAATTGTAACTCAGGAAATATTTTGCATATTCTGTCAAAATTTTGTGGATTTTGATAATAAAACATTCACAATTCAATTAAGAGTACAGAAAGAAAATAGAAGCTACTTCTATCAATAAAAGATCATTTTTTTTCCATTCTTGTTTCATCTAGCAATATTCTTTTCCCTCCATAAGGAATCTGTTAAAAACTCTCTTCTTACTTTCAGTCTTTTAAAATGTGTTAAATTCCTACAATGCATTATTAGAGTCTGTATCTGCAGACACTCTTTATGTGTTGGTATTTGAGCAAAAGTAGAAAGAATAAATCTAGAAATAAAAATGAATGTGAAATTTGACAAGAGATACTGGTTTCTACTGCCAAGATATAACTATACTTCACCTAGTCTATTACTCAAGGAGGTTTCCGAATGAAGAATCATTTCCAAAATGCCAACTACTTTCATCTTTTCCCAAGGAGGCTCGGAATAACCTGCAAGTGGATCACTGAACAAAGAAAGTACAAAATTTCAAATAGTCCCTCTAAGGTCCCTTAAACTACAAACTTGGAACATTTTTATGACATTTTTAAATGACTATTGATCCTGATACTACTATTTAAAGATACAGCTTGAATCAAATATAAATAAATTATAGGTCATCTAAGGGTGGAACATTTTTTGTTTTGTTTTCCTCATTTGACTTCTTAAAATTAATCATCATTTCTTTACTATATATTGTGGAGATTATATAGTTTTAGATCCAGGTTATAGAATAAAAACTCTGTGCTTCATTTAACATCATTCGATAAAAGTTCTATAAGTAAAAACAGTTCTATTTTGATGTTTCTACATAGAAGCACCACTTACAGTTTGTTGACTTTTTAAAAAGAAGAAGGTAAAATTATACTAACTGATTTTGCTATGAGACAGATCAACCTAGATTATGAATAAAATAATTAACTTAAGTGCTTCATATATATTAAATGCTTTATGGTCTGAGACATGCTTTCATCTAAAGACACACCAATTTAGGAGAAACTAGAAAAAGAATTGGGAATAAGAAGAAAGTGCTTTTCTGAAATGCACCAACCATGACGGAACAAATCTCACTCCTGCTCCTCTCAAAGTTTACAGCATTGTAATTGGGAATTTGTTATTTCCCTGGTTCCCTTGAGTAACATAGACATAAAGATGATGTTTATGTTCTGTACAAATCTACCTATGTCTGTATTGGTGTGATTACCCTCCCCTAAGGCTAAGTTACTAACTTATGCTTTAACAGAGAGATCACAAACTATTCTAATAAAAGCTTATATAACTGCATATTATAAAGCATAACTGCTTACATAGACCCCCAATATCTGAGGCAATCGTGTTCACATGCTTCCAAGTTGATGAATGTAGAGGTTGCATATGACCCAATGAAAAATTAGGGGTACTTAGCAATTCCAATTCTAATTTAAAGTAGCAAATATTTCTGAGATCTTCAGAACAATTCTGATTTTGCAGCCTAACCTACGGATACAGTGTGTCATAACTGATGACATCCTTTCTTATGATTGCAGCTCAGTTCATTGCATTCATTTAGCTTCAAGTTGAACTCAGTTCTCTATTAGGTATTTAGAATCCTCAGATTATTTGCAAGGACTATCTACAAATATATATATTGTCCACTTTTCTAACCATTCTAAAAACACAGGTGATAACGTTAACATTTTTTCCTTAATAAAATCACTATATTGTAATATGAAAGAAAGAATCCTAAGCACTTATATCGGATTCTGAAATTCTATATTGCTTGTTATTGATCTATATGGACTTGGACAAGTAATTTTATCCCTGGGGTTATCAGTCTCCTCTTACAGAAAATTTAACTCTTAAAGCTGCTAAGAGGCTTATACCAGATACTTTGCTAAAATTGAATAAGTGCCTGGCACAAAGCTTCCGTGTGCTTCCTTTCTGCTTCTGTGTTTCCCTTTCCAGTCACTTATGGTACCCTCAGGCCATCATATCTGCTTTCACATTGGCTGGCCAGAGTTAAGTGTTAGCAGGCTTGGCTCACCAATGGGAGATAGGAGCACAAATTAAAATAAATAAAAGTCTTCCACCATTTTTCATCCTTGACAGAATCCATTTTAATTGTTTGTTTCATCAGATAATCATTGCACTCAGGAAGTTGTCCAAGACACTAATACAAACTACATGACTGTCAACTGGCACAGGACAGCCTGGCCCACTGCATGATGACAGGCTGTGACAGGATTTCTCATTATATTAGTAGAAAAGCATTTCTCATAAAATTATGCACTCATAAAATATAAATAAAAGTATATCTGAACTGAAAGAGTAAGATAATGCTTTTGAGGCACTGAACTACAATGCCTGACAAATTAAAAAGTACTCAGTAAATGTCAGATATAATTATTATTAATTGGCATATTCCTCCTCAAAGTAAGCTAAACCTAGATAAAGTAAAATTTTTAATTTCAGATGTTCTATGTTAAAAACAACATGGGAAAGTTGTAGTTTCAACTCAGTTTTGGACATAGCACCATTTATAAATTATGACACACTTAAAATTGTTTATTTGTTATTTTATAGTATCAGAATCTAGAAGCCTCCATTCTTAGTCTGACTTTAAATCAAGGCAAAAAAGATATGCAACGTATTGCTAATCACTGTCAAATGATAAAGATACTGAGTTCTAAGGGCTTTTCTTTTTCTTCCTTTTCTTTCTTTCCTTCTCTCTCTCTCCTTCTTTCTTTCTTTATTCTTTCCTTCCTTCCTTCTTTTTCTTTCCTTTCTTTTTTTTTTGACATATTTTTACTCTGTTGCCCAGGCTAGCGTAGTGGTTCAATCATGGCTCGTGGTTCAATCATGGCTCATGGCTCACTGCAGCCTTGAATACCTGGGCTCAAGCAATCCTCTTGCCACAGCCTCCCAAGTAGCTGAGACTACAGGTGCATGCTACCATGCCTTGTTAATATTTTTAGGGATGGGGTCTCATTGTGTTGCCCAGGCTGGTCTTAAACTCCTGGATCTAAGTAACTCTCCCACCATGGCCTCACAAAGTGTTGAGATTATAGGTGTGAGTCACTGCATCTGACCTGTTTTATTCTTTTCAAAAGAAACTTTCAACTTTCATTAGATATCTGTCCTTCTTTCAGGCACTAGGGATAAATTAGAACTGGAGATTGCTTTGGTATTAATCTGAGAGACTGATACATTATGATAATAACACTTTTATTAGAAGACTTTTTTGTAACTTCAAAATGTTATGGATGATAGAGCAGCAAGTGTTTTAAGGAGTAAATCATAGAACTGGCAATCAAATGACTATTGCTTTGCCAGTTGGACGAGGAAGAGCATAAGAAAGGCAAGTGAACATTGATGTATATAAAACAAAACATTCAGAATCACAGATCTGTGAAAACAGTCAAACCAAGTCAATGAGAAAAGTGATAAGAGATAGGTTGTCATTCCAAAATCTGGAGACAGATAAATGCAGATAATCACAGTCAACATTATCTTACCTGAAATAGAGACTAGTGGAATGATAAATTGGTGAGAACATTTAAATGGTAATTTTCATGAATTATTGGAGACTACATGCTGAGTAGCTTGAGAGGGAGAACTTCCTGGGGTATCAGTCTTATGAGCACCCTTGTTCATTCATGAAAATTCACCAGAAGCTCACAATGAAGTGCCAGGAAAAACCCTATTACATTTTAGGTAGGGCAAGGGACAAATAGCCCTTTAAAATATGCCTGGAGTTTTCTTAATAAGAAGCCTATGCTCTAATTGAAAATACTTTATCTGAGCCATATTTAATTTGGAGGATGAACAATTATCCACCTTCAGCCCCTACCAGCCTTCCTCAATGACCTCAAGTAAAAGGAAAAAGCTAAGGAACTTTTACGGTCTAAGGACATGGGCATGGCCATTAGAAGTCTGAGATTTAGTAATAAGATTATAGAATACTCCTCCACCTTTTTTATACCTTACCATCACATCAACAGGGCTCCAACATAATAACATGGAATTACAGCTAAAGGAACTGCAACTCATGGACTATTCAAGGAGTTCTTAGGGAAATGTAAAGACAACGGGTGGGAAGTGAAAAGAACATTAGAAGAAATTGGAGCCTCTGGCACCTATACATATAATAAACATTAAACACTGCCCAATGTCTAGGCCTGGTGCAGTGGCTCAAGCCCGTAATCCCTGTACTTTGGGAGGCCAAGGCAGAAGGATCACCTGAGTTCAGGAATTCAAGACCAGCTTGTCCAACATGGTAAAATCCCGTCTCTACTAAAAATACAAAAATTAGTCAGGTGCAGTGCTGGGCACCTGTAATCCCAGCTACTTGGCAGGCTGAGGCAAGAGAATTCCTTGTACCCAAGATTGCATCACTGTACTCCAGCCTGAGCAACAAGAGTAAGACTCAGACTCAAAAAAAAAAAAAAAAAAACAACAACAAAACAGTGCCCAACTTCTAGTCACATTAACATACAATTTTACATCAAAGCTTATTTATCTCTATTTCTATTACCTGATTCATCTTATTTGGACATCAACATAAAATTAAAGGCAAGCTTAAAGGCAAGAGAATAGACAGTCATAAGAGACAAAGCAAGTATCAGAATTAGACTCAGATATGACAAAAATGTTGGATATATGAGACAGTGAATTTAAAATAATGATCATAAATATGTGAAAGCTTTTAATATATAGCAGAAAACATGCAAGAATTGATGATTAATAACTGGAGATATAAAACTTCAGGAATGAATTAATAGGACATGTTAAAACTCAAGTATACTTAAACAAATTTCAAAAAAAAAAAAATGTTTTTGCTGGGCTCACCAGTAGACTAGAAACAGCTGGAGAAAGAATCAGAGAAACTGAAGACAAGTAAACAGAAATTTTTTAACATGAAATTAAAACAAAGTGAAAAAAATCAGAAAAGAATATTCAAGAATAACAGAGAAGAGAGAAAAAGAAAAACAGTGGAAGAAATATTTGAAGTTACAGTGGTTGAGAATGTTCAAAAATAATAATAGACACCAAACTATAGATTCAGGAAGATTAGAGAATACTAAGTTGCATTAATACATTTTAAAAACCCTACACTTATATATATCATATTCAAACTGCAGAAAACCCAAGACAATGTATTCTAGGAAGCCAGAGGGAAAATATCAGCTTCTCTTTAGAGAAAAAAAGGATAAAAAACACATTGGACATAACAGAAGCCATCCAAGCAAGAAGAAAATGGATTGAAACTTTAAGAGTGCTGTCAGAAAAACCACACCAACCTAGCATTCTATATCCAGTGAAATTATTCTTAAAAAGTGAAGAATAAAAAATACTTTCTCAGACCAACAAGAACTAAGGTAATTTGTTGCCACTAGATCTGCCCTGCAAAAACATGGTAAAATAAGTTGTTGAGAGAAGGAAAACAATATATGTAAAAACTCTAATCTATATGAAGAAAATAGATCTTCAGAGAAGGGATAAGTGAAAATAAAATAAAAATCTTTTTCTTTTTTAATTGATCTAATAAATAACTCTGTTCAAAGTAATAACATTAACAACATGTTGGGTAGTTATAATATATGATAAATGAAAAACGTAATAAAAATAACATGCATCAGAATACAGAAACTAGGAATATCTCCGTTTTAAGGTACCTACACCACATGTGAAGTTAAATAGAGTCAACTTAAGGTGGACTCAGGTCAGTTAAATATGTATAGTATACTCAGAAAAAAGGATCACTTTTTAAAAAGATGTATAACTGATACCCTAAGCAAGGAGATGAAACAGAATCATACAAAATATTTGAATAAAGCTAGAGATACCAGAAAAAGAAGAAAGAGAAAAAAATAATAATAGAAAACAGTTTAAATGTGACAAATATTCATAACTAACCAACCATATTAATAATTACTTTAAATATGAATTGCCTGAATAACAGCAATGGAAACAGAATAATTGCCTGAATAACAGCAATGAAAACAGAAAATAAATAAGAACCAATAGGTTGTTTAAAAGAAACCTACCTTAAAGGTAAAGACAAAGAAGAATAAAAAGGTTTACCATGCCAATACTAAGCCAAAGGTGGAGTAGTTATACTAATTTCGAACAAAGCTGAGAAATTATTAGAGCTCATAAGTGGGCATTGTATTGTGAAATTATTAGAACTAATAATTGGACACTCTATAGTGATAAATGAGAAATTGAAATTATTAGAGATAATAAGTGGACATTATTAGAGCTAATTATAACAGCTAATAAGTGGGCATTAGGTAGTGACAGAGCTAATAAGTAAAATTATTAGAGCTAATAAGTGAACATTATATAATGATAAATGAGTTAAGTCTTTAAGAAGACATAAAAATATTTAATAATGTGCACCTAACTACAGAGCATCAAAATATGTGAAGCAAATACTGATAGATCTGAAAGAAAATGTTTATAAATCCACTACTGCAGCTGAGGATTTCAACACTTCTCTTTCAGTCATTGACAGATTGAGCAGAATTAGATCAACAGGATGCAGTTGAACTGAAGAACCATAACATCTTTATCTAATTGACAATAATGGAATAGTTCAAGCAGCAACAGCAGAATTTACATCATATCAAGTTCACATGGAACACACTTTAACAAACTTAAGAGAATATAAATTATGCAACATATATTCCTTAATCACAATGGAATTAAACTAGAAATTAGTATCAGAATGATAACTGGAAAATTCTAATATATTTAGAGATTAAATACATGTGTTAACTCTTAAGGTATTTAAAAAATCTTTGATCTAAATTAAAATGAAAATAAAACTGTGTGGGATGAAGCAAAAGCAGTAGTTGGAAGGCAATTTAAAATATTAAATGTATATGCTAAAAAAAAAAAGCTCTGAAGTCTATGATCTAAGCTTTCACCTCAGAAAACAAGAGAAAGAAGATCAAGTTTAAAGCAGAAAAAAACGTATAGCAGAAATAAAAGAAATTTAAAAATAAAAATAATGTGAAAAAAATAGCGAGCCTAAGTCCTTGTTATTTGAAAATATTAATAAAGTTTATAAACCTTTAGCCAAGGTAACAGAAAAAAAGAGTAAAACACAAACTACTAATATCTGAAATAAAAGGTCATCATTACTAATCCCACATACATGAAAAGATAGTAAAGGAAAGCTATGAACAATTCTATACACACATATTTTCTAACTTAGATAAAATGGACTAATTCCTGAAAGTACAGAAACTACCAAAAGTCAAATAAGAAGAAAAAGATAATATGACTAGGACTTTATATACTAAAAAAAAAAAGGATCAATAATCAATAAATTTGCAAAATAAAAATAATTACAAGGTTTAGATGGTTTCATTGGTGTACCAAATATTTAAGAAAGAAGGAATACTAATCCTCTGAGTTCTTACAGAGAAAAGAACCAGAAAATTCTTCATAAGGAATTCTATGAAATCATTGTTATCCTAATACTCTAACCAAATAAAGATATTATTAGAAAGAAAAATATTGGACCAATATCATGGAAAAATATTCTGAAAATATTCACAAGTCAAATCCAACTATATATACATACATAGTGTATGTCTGTGTGTATACGCACATACATATATAACCACAACCAAGTGGGATTTATTTCAGTTTGCAAGACTACTTTAACAGTTAAAAGGCAATTAATGTTATCTACCACATCAAAAGTTAAAGAGAAAAAATGATATAATTATGTAAGTTGATATTTCAAAGAATCAAAAAACATTTCAAATAATCCAAAATTCATTAATGTAAAAGCAATAATCTCAGCAAACTAAAACTAGAGGAGAATATCTTCACTTTATCAAAGTGGTTTCTCGCAGTTAATCATAATGGATGCAGTAGGTTTATTGTTTATCTACAACAATAAGCAACAAATTAATCTAGACACATAACTTACACATATTAACTCAAAATAAAGCATGAAGCTCCATGTAAAATGCAAAACCATAAAACTTCTAGAGGAAAATGTAAGAGACAATCTTGGTAATTTCAGGCTTGGTGATGATTATTTAGTTATAACACCAAAAACACAATGTTTGAAAGAAAAAACTGGTAAGTTAGACTTCAATAACAAACAACAATCACCACCGCAACAACAAAAACAAATTTCTGTTAAAGAAACTGTTAAAAGCATGTAAAGACAAGTCACAGTGTGGGTAAAAGTATTCATAGACTCACATATTCGACAAAGGATTTGTATCTAAAATATACAAAAAGCACTTAAGCCACAACATAAGAAAACAAGTCACCTAATTAAAAATGGGCAAAAGACTTAAACAAAAACCTTACTAAGGAAAATATTTAAATGGTACTTTACATCTACTAAAATAGCTAAACTCCAAAAATCAGACCGTGCTAAATCTCTCAAGGCTGTACAGCAATGGAAATTCTTCATTGGTGGCTGACAGAAGAAGGAAATAGGTCTGCCATCTTGGGGGACAGTTTGGTGGTTTCTTATAAAGCTAAACATAGCTTTTCCATTGATGTAGCAATCATCCTCCCAAATATTTACTCAATTTCTTTCAAAAACGTGTGTCATTCAAAATCTGCACACAAATACTTTTTATAGCTTTATTTATAACCGCCCAAAACTAGAAACAACCAAAACATTCTTCAAAGAGAATGAATAAATAAACAATGGTACACTTACTTAATAGAACATTCTTTAGTTTTAAAAAGAAATGAGCTGTGTAGCCATGAAAATACCTGGAAGAACTTTAAATTAATATAGATAAGTGAAATAATCCAGTCTGCAAAGGCTACATACTGTATAATTCCAATTATATGACATTCTGAAAAAGGCAGAATTTGATACAGTATAATGATCAGTGGTTGCCATGGATTCTGGAAGCAATGAGGGAAGACTGGTGAAATTCAGGGGGAGATTTTAGAGCTGAGAAACAATTCTGCATGATAATATAATGGTGATTACATGACATTATGCCTTTCCCTGAACCCACAGAACTTCATAACACAGGTAGTGAACTATAGTGTATGCAAATATGAAAGAAAATTTATTTCAGAGGTGGGAAAATCCCATGAAGTAATGCAGAGTATGACGATGACTCTAAACTGTAATGTAAATGTGAAAAAAAATAAAACCTCACTGAAGAGGGTGATGGAGGCAAGGAAGGGAAAGGTGATGACATATAACTTCCAAAATGAGGGAAGACTATGAGATTAAAGGCAAAATAAATTTTACATAGGCACTTCAATCTAGTTGCTGAAGTTGTTTTCCATGGAAATAGTGGTTAACAATTCTGGTACTTCTATACATATTTACTGAACTGAACAATTAAGTATATAAATGGCAGATTGTGGGAGTCGAGTTTCTCATTGATGGAGTGGGGATTTACAGATAATAAGTGAAGAAGACTAGAATGATCCATGTGATAATGGGCTAAGTGGGATACATTGGTGTGAACTCTTGTTTAGCTATGTATAGATCCAGAAAAAAGTGTACCAAAATAATTATAGACATGTATATACTTAGTTACTGTAAATATAAATAACATGGTAGCTAAGTAATATAATATCTTAGATAGGATAATGGAATAGAAAAATTACATTAGGTAATAACTTTAAAAATCTGAACAGTGAACTTTAGTAAATAATAATGCATCAATATTGATTCACTAACTGTAATAAATAGATTACACTAATGTATGATGTTTATAATGGGGGAAGCTCTATGATAGAATATATGGGAACTCTGTATTATCTGTTTAATATTTTTTGTACATCTAATAAGCATTCTAAAAATAAAGTCTATTAAAAATGTAAGTAGATAAATAATAAATACATAGTAGAGGTGATATAAGTTGATATGTTTTAAACATTAAAATGTGCTGTATTTAAGTTTTTACTTAATGCCTTAGATGTATTTATGAAATAATTAGAGAAAAAAATAGAATTGCTTGAATTTGAAATTTTTTCTCTCACTTGGAAGTATGAAACATATTTTGCTTTGTAACAACACTAGTGCTCTAAAATAAAGACACAAAGCTAATACCTCAAATAATTGTGTCGATCTTGTGTGACAGTTTTCAACAAGAAAATTTACAGTTTTTTTATGGGTTATTTTAGTGCTAGCTCTAGGAAGATCAAAGAGAAAATCATAAAATCTCTGCATACTTGTAAAAATCTGAGTAATTTTCCCCCAATTATACTTTAAATAAAAACAATTATGCTCATATTACAATGCTGTATGACTTTTTAGAGAAATGGTCAAAATATAAGTTCCGGAGGAAACGATATTACATAAGTAAAGAATTATACTTCTGACAACTTGAGTCTGATCTTTTTTTGGTTTTCATTTATTAAAAGATCTTAGTAAGAAACAAAATAGTGTATGCTACAAATCCCATTCACTGGGCATATTTAGAGGACTTCTTTCTTTGAAAAGTAGAGAATTCGAGTTGAATAAGGCACAGACCCCACAAAAATGTAAGTCATTGTGTAGTAGAGGAGGAAGAGCCACATATAAAAACTTTGTGTATAATATGAGTACCATAGTAGCGATGGGGAAAAAAGTAGATGAGTTGCACAGAGCATAGGATGTTTAATTCTAATGTTGTGTTTATTATAGAGAAATATATTGTGTGTATTCATATGTGTGCAGAAGGAGAGAACTTGGTACTGAATATTTTACTTGAACTGAGCTTTGAAAGTTAAGTAAACTTCCTTCAAGGTAATTATACACAAGGCACTAATGGACAATAAAAGAACAAGAATATAAAAGTCAGCAGAATGCTTCAAGAATGTTGATTCTTAAACTAGAGTGCAGGATAGATGATGGAGTTAAAGATGAGGTTGAGAGCATTTGTTGAAACCAGATCTTGGAAATCCTTTAACACCATGATCAGGAAAGGTTTTCAGCCTTACAATGAGTCATCAGTTACACTTCTTTCACTTAGAACAACTCCTGGTTGAAAATGAATTTTCAGTCGGTCAATCTAGATGCTCAAAATCTTAATGAAACATAATCTTTATTTTTATGCTACATTTTAACTAGTCCTCACCTCAACAAATATATCAAGTCAAGTTGTTTTTTGAAATTTTATGTTTTATATCTGCCTCATCCATTAGTCTCAACCTCTTATAGACAATAACCGTGTCTTTTATTTTTGTTTTCCTAGTACATTGTCACAATTTCTGGCACATAGTTGCATGTAGGTAGCATGAACAGTTTCTACTGAAGTATGTTTCAAAGAAAAAAAATTAGGATTTGGTTGATTCACAGCAAATAATTATTGAGCACACACTGGTATAGATGTTACCATTTCCATTACTTTTATTATTTAACAAATAAAATAATGGTGGTGGCAGTAGCCTCTGAAAACTGTGACTTGTGTGTAGGCAGGAAAAGTAAAGGCAATAGAAGAATTGACATGTACCACAGTCCTCTTCCCTAAAGCTTATAAATAATAATTTTGTCAATGGAGACATGAGAAAAGTATTGTGAAAAGATACTGGCCTTCTTTGACACTTATACACTTCTTCCAGAAATAGAGTAGATTCTTAGTTTATGTTTGATAAATGAATCAACGAGTGAAAAAACATATAGCTGAATATCTTACTCCTGTTTCCATTTTCAAAAACATTAACTTGGTTCTTCAGGATCTTTCCATAGGAATTTCCTACTACCTAGAGTGCTGCTAAAACTTCTTCCCCATTATCTTTTTGTTTTCACAAATAGCTTTTGTAATATACTTTTAATACATTCATTCACATTTTAAATAATATTTCTGTATTAGTGAACCATTCCCATACTCTATTATGCCATAGTTATGTCTAAACTTGTTGCACATCTATTCAATCTTTCCTGAATTGGTAAACAGAGTATATTAAAGATTTTTAAACACATAATTTAAAACACACCAGATTTTAAAACATGCAATATTGTGGAATATTGGATTTCATGAACCTTCCAATGTCCATTTAAATTATGCAAATGTATGAGACCTATAAAGAAGGCTGACACATTTCAGAGAAAGTGACTGTATTAGAGAGATGTAACAGGGATTTTTAAAAATATATATATCCCATCTAAAGTAGTCACAGTGAAGTCAAACTTCATCTAGCAATCAATTAATACTTTTTTAAAAAGTGAGGTTTTTGAACCAAATCTATATGATGTTTTTAACTTACGTTTAGATTTTTCAATGTATCCACTCAAATTAAACTGGAATTGAAATATGCAAGCCATATTTATATACTGTACTCTGACATCAATCTAAGCACTGTATTTACTAATATGAATAAAGCTTTTTCCTCAAGAAGGTCACAGTCTTCTTAAAATGAAAGAGGCAAAAGAACATAAGAGCACATTTGATGCAATCCACGCTCATCTTTCAAAGATGCTTCAAGTGTCACTTTAACTTTAAATTGTGTCTCCAGCACACATCTCAAACACACACCTCACATACATTTGCAAACCACTTAATACAGAAATACAAAGTAAAAATTATATATTATATACGATTTTTTCTTTGCCTGCTTATAAAGAAAGCATTTACAAATGCTATAGGAGGACATATGAGGAAAGCAATTTTTCCTGATAGACTACGATTTTCATCTGAAGGAAGAAATGTAGTAACATATTTGCTTTTCTTTATGCTCCTCACTTTTTTCAATGGATAAACAGGTGAGCAAGGTCATCTGTCTTACCTATTTTTTTTTTCAAGTACACTTTTCTTTACAGAAAAAACATAGATTTCTAGAAGTTTGAAAACTACTTCTATATGGTCTCCAAGACTCCTCCCTGCATTAACAGTCTGTGAATCTGCATTTTAGCCCCAGTGAACCCTGCTTAGACTTATTCTACGATTTGGCTAGAGTATCTGTTATCATCCACCAACAGGGTTAAAGTCCTGTGAACATTTTGTCTTTAAATGAAGCAGAACAAACACAAGTCATAAAATATAATTTCAATAATGGACTTCAACATTTTACATTTGAATACTTCCCCAAATGGTTGCAATTTATTAATGTCAGATTAGAAGGCTCCATTCATTTTTCCTATTCAGTAAAGAGACAGTTAATGAATGATGGTGACTTGGTCAGGCTTTTAATGAATGAGTCCTGGAGTGTGTAGCCTCAGTGTGAAGGGATGCAACTGATGCCAGCAGACTATTGACATGTTTTTCATCAGTGTAGAATATGTCTCCTTATACGACTTTTAGCTAATGAGATGGTAATTATGTCATCAAGAGCTCTATAGAAAACACTGGGCTTTATGTCTGTCTTCTCTAAGTGCCATTCCATGAACTAATGCATGACTTCCTAATTTCTTTACTTTTCTTATTATAGCTACATTGTTTTAGAGAGGTTTCCATAGCAAACGAAGAAAAATATGGTAAGGATTTGTGTCCATTTCGAAAATTTGGATAATGAAGAAGAGTACAGAAAGAAAGTACCTGCCAATTATACTACCACCAGTAATGATAAACACTTCAGTTTAGTTTCTGAACTGGATCTGCATTTCAGTATCAAAAAACTTCAAAAACTTGATATAAAAAGATTTATTAAAAGTTTTAAGACACGAAAGAATATTTTCTACGGATGCTCAGGTTTGAAGGTTTACATGCTAGGGAGCACAATCACTTCCAATTGATGTTAACTCTGGAAAGGACTGGAGAAGACAAAAGAGTACAAGGGAGAGACGTTGTTTTGTGTTTTCAAAATACAGAATGGAAATAAATACGTACTTGGTTCAATTTGGTTTTCTTTTCAGAAAATGCAACCACATTCAAGTATCAAGCTGCTTTAATATCACAATTTTAGACTCTAAACAACTATCCTAGTGCATGAAGAAACTGACTGCATATTTCCATTTCCCCATCTAATGTGTTTATCTTTTTAAATGCAATTTTTCATTGTTATCAATGTGATACATGTACAAAGAGGTATACATTGTACTACAAGGATGATAATGAAAATCAGCAGTACCCCAACTCACCTCTTCCTAATAATTCTTGTTCCAAGAAAGCAACAGCTTTCAGTGCTTTAACCTATGTATCCTGGCATTTACCTCATATTTCTTAATAGCATTTATAGAAATATTTCTTGCTTATCAGCTTTAGTTATTATCTAAGAAAATTCTTTTTACAGAAAAATAAGAGTTGATTTATTAACTCTCTTTTCTTCTCTCATTTAGGTAGATACTGATCATCATAAAAATACTGTATGTAATACACCACATAATAATAGTGAAAATTATTAATATTTACTTAAATGGTTCCCAGTATTTTGTATATTTTCTCTCCTTACAAGTCTCATAAAAGCCTCATAAAGGAAGTATTATTATTACTGCTTTTACAGAAGAGGCAAATAGTTTCAGAGATGTTAACTTCCTTTTAATGATGTATCTAATGATTGGAATAACTGATATTCAATCCAGATTTGTTCCATTCAATGTTTATACTTCTAAAAACTGGGTAAGGTCCAGGTGCAGAGGCTCATGCCTGTAATCTCAGCACTTTGGGAGGCTGGGGTGGGTGGATCATTTGAGGTCAGGAGTTCAAGACAAGCCTGACCAACATGGTAAAACCCCATCTCTACTAAAAATACAAAAATTATCTGGGCATGGTGGTGGCTGCCTGTAGTCCTATGTACTTAGGAGGTGGCTGCTGAGGCAGGAGAATCACTTGAACCTGGGAGTGGAGGCTGCAGTGAGCCGAGATCATGCCACTGCACTCCAGCCTGGGTGACAGAGAAAGACTCTCTCTCTCAAAACAAAAACGAAAACAAACAAACACAAAACTAGGTAAACCTCATTTTTATTGAATATATATAATATAAATTTTATCTTTTTTTCACTTGACATGAAACACATCAATATTCCTTTATGTCATTAGAAATTCTTCATAACCAATATTATATTGGATACCACACTATTCTAAGGGAAGAGTGTATCATAATTTACAATTTCCCTCACTATTATAGTGAATTTGGCCTTTCTTTCCAATTAACTGGTATTCTAAACACTGCTAAGATAAATATTCTTATGCATCATTTGTAAAACAAAAAAAATTAAAGAATCCTTTTGTGTTTCAGATAATTTTCTTAGGATAAGTTGCTATTAGTGGGCATGCTTTAAAAAACAATCTGTAGAAAAAGTAACATAATATGGAAAATGGCCAAAAACATAGATCAAAATTACACAGAAGCAAAACTAATGTCATGTCCTCTCCTGAATCATTCATTTTATGGAAGGTAGGAAACAGTTTTTCCTGAGGAGCTGGCAACATTAGCGCTTAGAGATGCCTATCTTTAAAATTTTGTAATGCAGAAGATGTTAAAGGATTCCTGATGCAACAGAAACATTGATTTAACTTTGTTTTCACCTATACATTTTTTAAAAGGTAGGATCTTGGGGAATAACCATTTCTTATAAGTAACAAATATGTAATTATATAGACTATATAGAGAAAGAAATTACATAGAATGTGTGTAGGTATATATATATATATATATATATGCATATATAAAATGGTGGCTGATAGAGCACTTTAATAAATATCATAATGAATGCTATTAGTGACCAATTTACAGATGAAGAACTCAAAGCAAACAGATATTTGGTGGTTTGTTTAACATCTACTAATGACAGACGTCTACTAATAGCAGATATCTACTATAGCAGACCTGGGAGTATTATTAGTTCTGACTCCTTTTTTACCATTCTTTCTGCTACAAGAGCCATAGTAAAATATTAGATGCATCAGAGATATAAAGGCTTTAAAAGTTTGCTTAGATTGTGATTGTATTACAAAATTACAAGTGTGAGAAAGGACATGGAGCAATTGGAACTCATGGGTAACGGACACAGGAACGTGAAATGGTAGGCTGCTGTGAAAAGCAGCATGACATTTCCTCAAAAAATTAAAAATAGGATCACCATGTGATCCAGCATTTTCACTTCTGGGTATAGAAACCCAAAAGAATTTACAACAAGACCCCACAGAGATATTTATACACTCCTGTTCATGGCAGCATTATTCATACAATGTCTAAATTATGGAAGAAACACAAGTGTCTGTCAACAAACGAATGGAAAAGCAAAATGTGCTTTGTATGTACAATGGAATATTATTCAGCCTTAAAGGAGAAAATGTTATGACATAGGAGAGAACATGGGTGAACCTTGAGGACATTGTGCTAAGTGAAATAAACCAGTCACAGAAAGAAAATTGTAGGATTCCACATATATGAGGTACTTGGAGTAGTGAAAATCACAGATGGAAAGTAAAATGGTGGTTGTCAGAAGCTGGGGGAGGGGAAGAGATAATTGAAAGTTATCGTTTAATGGGTATAGAATTTGTTTTTCAATATTAAAAATGTATAGAGATGAATGGTGGTGATGGCTGCAAAACATTATGAAGGTATTTAATGCCACTTAGATGTACACTTAACAATGGTTATGATAATAAATGTGGTTATGTGTATTTTGCTACAGTAAATAAAAATTGGGGAAAAAAAGGTTGTAATTGTTCTTCCTACCTTAGTGTGAGATAAATTATCTTCAAAGCCCAGTCAATCCCTAGAATAAGTTAATATCTATTTAAGGGTAATTCTAATGATAAAATAGATCTTGAGATCTAGGATGCATCTTTTCCCCACAGATATTCATATAATTAATAAAACCTTCATATGAAATGTATTGTCTCCATATGTAAATCTGGTGGTCCCAAAAAATTCACAGACAGAAATTTGTGTGTGTGTGTGTGTGTGCATATGTGTGTGTGTGTGCCTGTGTGTGTGTATGAATTAAAAAACTAACCTCTAATTGAATGGTAATTTTGGAAATAGGTCTTAATAAAATCACTGGTAGAAAAATATTTTCATTTAGATGTTATTTTAATTTTTTATCTGGGTGAATCTACATTTATGTGTAATTCTCTTATAATTACTCCCTTTTCAGGAGAAGCTCAGAAATATTCTCTCAACAATAGCACAGCAGGTAAAATAAACTGGTCACCTTGACTTTTTTAAAGCAGTGCCCCTAGAGGTTTTTAAAAATTTTTTGTGTGTTGTTTTAATTTTAGTCAACCAAATCTATTTTTCTAGTATGGAGAAGAGGAGAAAATATTTTGAAATTGCAAAGCTATAATTGTCACCTATGCCATATTATGAAAACATTCTGGGAAAAGGGAAAACTAAGAGGAAGTCAGGAAGTCAACAGATTAAGAGGAAATATCCTAAAGAAATGATCTAATCAAAAGTCTTTCCAGGTGAGTATTGAGAAGCTCACATGATGTTTGTCAGAAATCTAGATCTGGGTAACCTCACTTACATATATGACCTTAAGTTTCTCATTTAATATCACTTATTCTCACTTAAAGTGACTATTTTGCAAGGTTCTATTTACATTAAAGTTTACAGTGGTTTTAATAAGCCTTTTGTAAGTACACTGTGTAGTACTTGTTACATACTTAAAAATGATAGCATTTATTGCAATGTGATTTTATATGTAATTACTATTAAAAAGTTCTTACTATTAGATCACAGGCACTTTCATCAAAGTAATGATACAGGTAAAATCTCTATCCTTCATTTTGTTTCCTTTAACTCTCACTCCTTCAAACATGTCCCCCTATATTCTACCATGTGCTTTAATTCCTGTGAAATTCCACAAAACCAAAGTTAGTCAAACTTTTGGATGTTTCCTAATGCTTCTTTAAGACTAACTGCCACCTTTGAGAATGTACTAAGCGATGGTATGTGCGTTGGCCGACAGAAAGCACCATTGACCAGGTTCTGGGCAATCAACATGATTTCCTCTTTCAGTTCTGTGATCAACGCTACACTGAATCGATTTCAGGGCCCTTCATTTGCAGACAGTTACATCTTAAATACTATTTGTTGTGTTAGCCACACTCAGTTTATTTACAATTGGCCCCTGAAGTTCAGTGAATAATCAGCTACTTTTCATGAACAGGGACATTCTGCTGTCCTAAAAGTGAGCATTGACATAATTTCAATAATCAAATCCTAAAACGTCAATGTTGAATAGGAGTTCATGCCCACCCCCCAAATTATGCAAATTAGAAAGCATAGGCTTAGGGAAAGAATATAACTTCTTCTAAAGTCACCTAACATCAGTTACAAAGCAAATGTCCTTGCCAAGAACTGCAAACAGTTTGGGATTTTACTCTCTTTGTTAGCTGAAAGTTGTAGGTAAACCACAGTTTTATAGATGCTGGCAGAAAACTTGAGACTCCTGGGTCAGGGACAAAGGACTTTGTTACTTATGGCATTCAATGCAGGTAGAAGTAGACATGTTTGCGATGGCTGCCCTTACTCTCTCAAGTCCCAAGGGGTGATCCAGAGGCAATCCCAGGTAGATTCTATGTATACAGTCGGTTCGTGATCAGACGAGATACAGATGAGTAACCCTAAAATTCGAAATCCCCAATCTTCTAAAAGGGGCTGCTAGAGAACCTGCTCAAACTTAGCTCCAGTGTTAGTTGAACTTGGAGGCTTCCATTTAAAATACTTGGAGGCTTCCATTTAAAATACTTGGAAGTTGCCCAAACTTAGTTCCATATTCATACTGTGAACTAGGGTACAGCCTAATAATTATAATTTATTAGAAGAGCATTTTTTTTCCATCCAGAGTCAATTTCTAAGGGAGAATAGTTTCCTTTTTGCTATAGTTGCCAAAGAATAAAACTAATACTAAAGTATGCCAGGATGAAGAATGTATCATTTTGTAGGAGATGGCTTAATACTTGCATCTAGAAATCTGACTCTCCACCAAACACAGAGCCCAAGGCCTTGTCTCCTGTGTCCTACCTGGCCATTAACATTTGTTACTAATGGGTGCCTAAGGCAGACTATAATTTAGTGTAGTGTTTTCAGCTTCCTATTCCCTTCTGCCTGCATTACATTTACTTTTAAAAAATTATTTATGCATTTGAGATACTCTTTCAAGGTGTTTGCAAAGAGATTCTTTTTTTATACTTTCTATACTGTCAGTAACCCTATAAATAAAAGGCCTCCATTATTTCTTATTATTTGTCTCCTATGTTAGTCCATTTGCATTACTATAAAAGAATATCTGAAACTGAGTAATTTATAAAGAAAAGAGATTTATTTTGTCTCACAGCTCTCCAAGCTGTACAGGAAGCATAGTACAGCCTGGGCAGGGCAGAGGGCCTCAGGAAGCTTACAATCATGGCAGATGGTGAAGGGGAAACAGCAGGTCACATTGCAAAAAGAAGGAGTAAGAAAGAGACAGGAGGTGCCAGGCTCTTTTAAACAACCAGATCTTGTGTGAATTCATAGAGTAGGAGCCCACTCATTACCGCTAGGACAGCACCAAGCCATTCATGAGGGTTCTTCCCCCATGACTCAAATATCTCCTACTAGGTCCATCTCCAATATTGGAGGTCACAATTCATCAGGAGATTTGGAGGGGTCAAAACATCCAAGCCATATCATCTCCAGACATATAGATTATGTATGTATTCAGGCATAATGGATTGTTTGTTGTTCCCCTACCATAGTCTAAGTTCCTTTTTATCCCTCCTTTTGGGTGTATATTTAATTTACTGGAAAGCCCTCCTTCTTATTTCTATTAGGTATTTTCTATTAATCTTTCAAAGTCCATTGGAGATGCATATCTTCAAGGGGGACTATATAATCCTCCACATAAATATGGTATTGCCTTACATTGAAATACAATTTCAGATGGTCATATTTTAGCACTTATTTTCTCCAGTAACCATCAGGTGATGGTAACATTATTAATATTATTGTAATAGTACTAATAATTTAGTAATACTATTAATATTACTAAATATATCAATAATAACATCACTCATGGTTTGAGTCAGGAACCGGACTTTCTACTTTACATGCATTTTCCCTAATGCTGGAAGTTATCTTTCAAAGTCAATATTTTGATCCTTATTTTAAGGTTGAGGTAGTTATACCTCTTGGAAATCAATTAATAATCCAGAATTTACACAACTGGTGAGTTCTAGAAAGAGAATACAAATCCACATCTTTTGATCAAAAACCCATATTAATCCAACTGTAAATGCTATAAGGAAAATAATTATATAAATATTATTTCAGCAGTGTATGAAATGTATAAAATGCATGGTCTAAGTTAGGTCCTTAGACTATGTATTGTGCTTTCCAAGCTTCATAAAGAGTATACCAGTTTGGAAAATTCTGATGTAAGTTTAAACAACATGATTATGGTATACTTAACTGATAATGCAAATAGAGCACCTGACACATTATATTTATCTATAATTTATTTTAGAATCGATATGAGAACAAACACAATTCTGACAAAGTAATTTGTGTAATATATTGTCATCAAAGAAAAGTATGCATCCTAGGTTAACTTGCAATTTTTCATTTAATATACTGCTTGCATTATTTCTTATATTCCCTAGTAAGTTCATGGAAACTCTGCTCATACATACGTGGGAATAAAGAAAATTGAATCACATATCACAGGCATCCCTGGACAAGATTCAAATGGAACTGGAAAATACTACTAAGGTAAATTTTCTAAGCCAAGAGGCCACAAAAGCACATTAGTCTTGGGCTGAGGTCCTGACGACGGTACAATTTAAAATATAAATCAAATAAGCTTTGTGAATATTCACTATCACTAAACAAAACTAAACACACAATAGAAGTAAAAATGGTACAGAAGCAAAAATGAAAATGAAAGACACCTTCCCCAAATATAATGATATCTGCATCTATTCCTAACACTGAATAGATAATGCTGATTATGTGATGTTAAGTAAAGCAACAACCATAACAAAGATTTAAATAAAACAGCTCCTTAATTTTAAACAAGTGTTTTGGATGAGTAACTGTTCATTTTTCCCTTCTATTTCTTTGTCTTCCTCCTGTCCATTCATGGGTATATCATTTTATCTGTCTGATTTTCTCTCCATCAAGCAAGTGGCATCGGCTGCCTATCTCCATGAGTAGAATCCCAAATACTTGTGCCTCATTACCTCTTGTTATTTAGTATTGAAGTCGCCCAGAATAAAAAAAAAATGCAATCAAGCACTGGATGGAACATTTTAGTCACCGGGAAAGGTACAGTCCAAGGTAATGGGCTTTGATCCCCCATGGCCAGTGGGTTCCTCCTGGCAACTGACCCTGGGTCATTGGCTTGCAGGGATCTTTCTTGTGCCTCAGAACAAAGGACACTGCCTCTCCCCTTAGGGAACAGGCGTAACCACAGGAGTTGGCCAGATTCCACGTGATGCACACAGGTAAGCAAAACAATGGAGTACGCATTGCATCTGAAACAGGAAGAGATAGTCCCATATGAGGTGACAGGTCCAGCACAGGCTGTAAAGACTCCCCATCTCTTGGTAAGAAAGTGTTCCAAGCCCAAGTACTATATTAATGCTTCTGAGTCAGGGCCGAAAGTCTGTGTGTAGGACACTGCTTTTCCCAATGCCCTCTGTCTCTGTCCATCTGTCTGTCTACCTACCACACAGGCATCAGTATTCACATAGAATCAACTTCAGGTCCACGTTATTTTCAGCACTCTTCTCTGTCTTCCACAATTTGTGCAGAGTCTCTGCTTATCATTAACACAAATAGTTGTATAAAAGGCTAATTAGACTAACAATATTAGAATGGAAATCCCTCAGCAGTAACGTCATCGTTTCTCCATTCTAAGATACATTTCGCCATAGACTAGATAACCTCCATGTGTCCTCACATAGCCAAGCTTTCATTGTATTCACACCTTCATTAATGGTAAAAGAATAGATTAGAAGAGGATTGGATACGCTGATGGAATTTCTGTAACAGACTTCCGAGGTCCACAAGTCATGGGAGGAAGCTCTTCTCATCTATGGGGTAGCTAATAATTTCCCATTTAAAACTTCACGGCTGCACTAAAACCTGAAAAATATTTCTTTCAGGTATAACTGTTTTCCTTTAGAGAAATCATCTAATGTTCAGTTCTATCAGGCCCAGGCTAAATCGATTGTAGGCCAGGCCTGGTAGTTCTCGAGATTTGATGTAATACAGAGAGAACAATGCTTTTTACTTTGGTAAAATTAGCAAGCATGGGATTGGTGAAATGATTGCCATTCTCTGCCTTCAGTCAGTGACCTTCTTAGGTGCCTGTGAGATATATGAAAGATTTATTTTCAGAAGGTATCATCTGTTATGTATTGAGTTTATCCAAATAGGACATGTTTAGTGAAATAGAGAAAACAGGTAGCACAAGGGATAAATCTGACAAAGTCAGTGCTTTGTTATGATATTATTTGGTATAATATAATCTGTGGGATTTTCAGGGTTATGTAGTTATTACATTCTTGCAACTGCCTCATCAATTGGGGAATTAGAGTATGACTTAAATTTGACAAGTTGCATAATAAGATGTTGTTCCAGAGATCAGAGAAGCTACTCTGGAGAAGCAGATCAGAAACACTCATGAAACAAACAGGTCAGGACATTCTGTCATATGCTGGACCCAGCACAGCACTGCAGTATGTATGCAAGGAAGCAATTCTCTAGATTTCTATCCAAGTATGATTTTTCTTCTTTGATGTCATCATAGCTAGTTTCTATGTTTAACCTAATGCACAAAATCAAGTTTGAGGATAGCAAATACTGTTTAGCCTTGAGGGTAAGAGGCAGAGTCTAAAACAAGACTGTGAGGAGCCCTAATCATAATACGTAAAGTACTGGGGATACAATGGCAGAGAAGCTTGAATGCTTGTGATGATTTTCTGTAAGATGCCTGCATTAATGTATCTATACCTGCAACAGGACTGGCTATAAAAGGGAGTGTGGACACAGAGTTTGCCTAGGAAAATAACAGTCTTAGGAATTTTCACAATCTTGTTTTCACCCCATCTGGTGCTAAAGGGAAAGGGAAAGGGAAAGGGATGCCATATAGAATATCAAAGCTATCTAAAATAATGGCTACAACAGTAACAACAATCATCACAGTGACCCTATCTGCTATGGAAAAACACTTAACAGGAGCTTTCCTAAGAATATTGTTCTTAATCTTCACAAATACTGTATGAGACATATTATTTTCACCATTTTGCAGATACCAGACCTGATACTGTTTGTAAAGAAAAATTAGAGGTTTTTTGCAAACTTCTTTTCAATTCACAATGAAATGGAGGAACAGAAATATTATTTAACATACAACTCTAGGAAAAGTGGTTAGCTGACTCTAAGAAACAAGTATAGCCCTGTTTATGCCATTTAATATTTCTCTGCAAAATGAATCCTGGTTATATGATCTTAAAAGAGGATGTCTGGCTCTGTGAATTCACTGGGCAGAATCTCATTGTCCCCACCATCCCTTACAACATTTTGCATGTAACTTTCACTAAAGCATTGTTGAATTAAAAGGCAACATAAGATGGAAAAGTATTGTGAGGTTCAGTCTGATGCCAGCTGCATATTCTGTGCTTTGGGATCTGATATTGAATTTTAAATCTTATCTCCTAAATTCGAGATACAGGATGGATGGTGTATTATAGTATCTGCAATTCGTAACTAAGGAGGACTCTACTTTCAGCACAACTTAAACACTTCTACAATTTTGAAAAAAAATGAAAACTTTGTTTTCATAATGGGAGAAACAGGTATTTTTGTGAAAAGTCCCTGGTGATGTAACAATACAATGAATCTCAAAGTTAGTGGCATCTTGGAGACCATGGTGTAAAGTCTATTCATTTCAGAGATAAGGAAATGAATACTGAAAGAGATGGCATGGCTTGTTCAAGTGAATAGAACTCATTGGAAAAAAAAAACAGACATTAATTCACTAACTGACTCATGAATTCGTTCAGTAAACATTAACAGAATGTATCTATAGTGTACAAAAAAGTGCTAAGCCTATAGATATAGAAAAGAGTAGTAGTGACTATACTACAGGAAATGAAGGGGTGGACATTAGTACAAACCGTCGTGTCCTTTAACAGAGTAGAGTACTAGCACATCAGTGTCTCGAGAAACTGGGTCTCCTGATTCCCCGACTTTAGCTCTGACTAATAAATTATCTCATGTGCACACTGCATCTAAATGTGACTCCTCATAATCTTTTGGTTTTATAGAATATAATTCATAAAGAAAATGACCTTTATTCAGAATGTTTTATGTGACAGGCACTGTGGTACATACCTTATATATGTTATAGTTTATTGCTATGGGGAAGATTTTTCAATGATATAAAAATATGTTAAATATATTTAATAGAAAATGTTTAAGAAAACAAAGATTCATGTACCCAGTATGCTTTTAATAAAAGAGACAAAGTGTATCACTAAAACTCTTAAAACATCTCTGTCCCTCTCTGATTCACTCCCTTTTTAGTAGTACCAATAGTACCAATAGCCTGAACTTTTAAAATAAGACCTTTAATTTCATTTTTAGTTTGGCAATAGATGTACATATCACCAGCATCTATATATGTATACAAATATATTTTAATGGTTTTGAAATTTAGAATTAATAAAGATACAATGTATCTACCCTTCTGTAAATGTATGAGATTCACCTATGATGATATAGGTAATTCTAGTTTATTCCCTTTTAATTATTTATTCCACAAAATAATTCCCTATATTATATATATATATATGTATATATATATGTGTATATATATATTTATATATATATGGTTGGTGCAAAAGTAATGGCAATTTCAGACTGTTAGTTTTAAATCATTATAACTAGGCTCAAACACATTTTTATAAATCAAATTAGGAATCATAACAATCAAAACATTTTTCTCAATGAGAAATAGGTTTATTCCTGTAGAGTAAAAATCCACGCTTCCGGATTCGACAAAATCTTGGAAAGCATTTTTCTGTATCCTGCTGGTTGTGGAAGCATTTTCCCTGCAAAAAGTTGTCAATACACTTGAAGACGTGGTAGTCGGTTAGCAAGAGGTCAGGTGAATAGGCTTCTTGCCAGCCAACTATCACGTCTTGATAGATAAACGTATCTAAACATATGTCTAGACAAAACATAAATGAGGCAACACTTCGTAGCACAATACGTTCAACTTTTGAAGCCTTAGTTGTACTATGTGTGATCAGGCATTGTCATGGAGAAGAATTGGACCCTTTCTGTTGACCAATGCAGGCTGCAGGCATTGCAGTTTTTGGTGCATGTCATTGATTTGGCTGAGCATAATTCTCAGAGGTAATGGTTTTGTTGTGATTCAGAAAGCTGTAGTGGATCAGACTGGCAGCAGACTACCAAATAGTGACCAGGGCCTTTTTTTGTGCATGTTTGGCTTTGGGAAGTGCTTTGAAGCTTCTTCCCAGTCCAACCACTGAGTGGATCATCACTGATTGTTGTATAAAATCCACTTTTCATCGCATGTCACAATCAACTGATAAATGGTTCATTTTTATTGCATAGAGTAAGAGAAGACGACACTTCAAAACAACGACTTTTTTTTTATTTTCTCTCAACTCATGAAGCACCCACTTATCAGGTTTTTCGCCTTTCCAATTTGCTTAAAATGCCAAAGGAACATAGAAGAGTCGACTTTGAGTTCTACGGCAACTTCTCATGTAGTTGTAAGAGGATCAGCTTTGATGGTTGCTCTCAATCGGTCATTGTCAACTTCTGATGGCCAGCCACTATGCTCCTCATCGTCAAGGCTCTCATCTTTTTTGCAAAACTTGAACTATCACCTCACTATACGTTCATTAGCAGTTCCTGGGCCAAGTGCATTGTTGATGTTGCAAGTTGGCTCTGCTACTTTATGACCCATTTTGAATTTGAATAAGAAAATCTCTCAAATTTGCCTTTTATCTAACATCATTTCCACAGTCTAAAATAAAATAAAATAAACAGCAAGTAATAAGTCATTAGCAAAAAAAGGAAAAGTGGGAAATGCCCATTAAAATTATGTATAACATAACCATATTTAAGAATGTGTTCCAATATCAAATGGCAAATTGCAACAATGCAAAAATCACAATTATGTTTGCACCAACTATATATATATATATATATATATATATATATATATATATATATGTATACATACAGGCACACACACATATTCCTTGTCCTTTCAATTGACATGCTTATAGTGAAGGGAAAGCATATATTACTCCCAAAAAATCTGTTTAGAATATTCGTGAGAATTTCTATATATAAAGGAGTGTAATTGGATTGTTTGTAATACAAAAGATAAGTGCTTGAGGGGATGGATATCTCATTCTTTATGATGTGATTATTAATATCTAGTATTTGATAGCACAACACGGTGACTATATTCAAAACAATTTAATTGAACATTTTAAAATAACTAAAAGGGTATAATCGTATTGTTTGTAACACAAAGGATGAATGCCTGAGGGGATGGATACCCCATTTCCCATGATAAGATTTTTATACATTGCATGTCTGTATCAAAACATCTCATCTACCACATAAATATATGCATCTACTGTGTGTCCACAACAATTTAAAATTTAAAATTAAAAAATAATTCCACACTGTCACATGTGCAAGTGTTACTTAGGAGTATATTTACTAATATACGTGTGTATTATTAATGTGTTTATTAATAATAAATGTGGACCTCAGGGTAATTTACATATAAATATATATGTGTATGTATACATACATGTGTGTGTGCTTGTGTGTATAAAGCTTGGATAGGCTAGTAGCTATAACAAAATAGAACCCAAATGTACAGTTGTCAATGGCCCCAGCACTGCAGTAAGTGTTTATTTCTCACTCACTTATGCATGCTAAGTGGCTTCCAGGCCAGAGAAGCAGGGTTTGAATGTTTATAATGGCATTGCTTGAGGATAATCTAAGTGGTCATTTTCTTTTTTTTTTTTTAAATGTATATACGTTATTGCACATTAGATTCTGAGATAGATACGCAGATCATGCAGGATTATTGCATAGGTACATACATGGAAATGCGGTTTGCTGCCTCCATCCCCCCATCACCTATATCTGGCATTTCTCCCCATGTTATCCCTCCCCGACCTCCTTACCCCTCGCTGTCCCTCCCCTAGTCCCCCACAACAGACCCCAGTGTGTGATGCTCCCCTCCCTGTGTCCATGTGTTCTCATTGTTCAACACCTGCTTATGAGTGAGAACATGCAGTGTTTGATTTTCCGTTCTTGTGTCAGTTTGCTGAGAATGATGGTTTCCAGATTCATCCATGTCCCTACAGAGGACATGAACTCATCGTTTTTTATGGCTGCATAGTATCCCATGGTGTATATGTGCCACATTTTTCTTGTCCCGTCTATCATCGATGGGCATTTGGGTTGGTTCCAGGTCTTTGCTATTGTAAACAGTGCCTCAATGAACATACCTGTGCATGTGTCTTTATAATAGAACGATTTGTAATCCTTTGGGTATATATCCAGTAATGAGATGGCTGGGTTAAATGGAATTTTTATTTCTAGGTCCTTGAGGAATCGCCACACTGTCTTCCACAATGATTGCACTAATTTACACTCCCACCAACAGAGTAAAAGTGTTCCTATTTCTCCACATCTTCTCCAGCATCTAAGTGGTCATTTTCTCTAGAAGTTCTTGCTGAACCTCAATGTTCTCATTTCCCAAGTGGGCAAGGCTTTCCTCCTCTGCTCCCACAGAGTCCTGTAATAGACCTCATATTTATTCTTTTTTCCTTTTTCTTTCTTTCTTTCTTTTTATTTGAGACAGCATCTCACTCTGTTGCCCAGGCTGTAGTGTGCGATCTCGGCTCAGTGCACCCTCCACCTCCCACGTGCAACTGATTCTCCTGCCTCAGCCTCCTGAGTAACTGGAACTACAGGCAGGCACCACCATGCCTGGTTAATTTTTGTATTTTCAGTAGAGATGGGATTTCAACATGTTGGCCAGGCTGGTCTCGAACTCCTGACCTCAAGTGATCCACTCACCTTGGCCTCCCAAATTCTAGGATTACAGGCATAAGCCACTGTGTCCTGCCCATTTGTCAATTTTGACAGAGTTTTATTGCCTTCCACTCATCAGAGGGAGGAGTCAATTACCTTGCAGGGTCTTTAGGCGGCATACAAAGTAGAGATGACCAAAAATCACTCTTCTGTTACTGAAAGAGGCTGACATTTTATCATTAAGATCCTGCCATTTATTTAAATGTTTATTTTTTATCATGTTTAAATGTAAATACTTTTAGTTGTAAGGGTATTCTATCACGACTGATTTATATATAATATACTAAAAATGCAAAAACTAGAAAACTAAAAATTGGATAAGCAAGTGAATTTAAGGTCAACAGCAGCCTGGAGTCAGAGGTAAGAGGTCAATGAGAAGCGCACATCATTTTCCAAAGGTGCCTTTCAATCACTAGGGGGTAATTTGAGTTATTTAACATGTATTAATTGAGGTATTCTATTTGATAAGCATCTCATTATATTCTCTATCTATACAAGTGTGTGTGTATATGTGTGTGCATGTATACATACCATGGAATAGGAAATATATATAAATATATATTTATAATATTTTTACATATTTTTATTTGTACATATACCCATGGTATACATATTCTTGAATAGTTTTCAGTGAAAGCCAACCCAATGAAGTAGATTAATTTCTTTATTTTAAAATTAAGGAGACTAGTTTTAGTGATTGGATGGGCTTCATAGGGTAATACAATTAAATAATCAGGACTGGCATCTATATTCTTCTGATTGCAAAACTCCCTGTTCTTTCTCACTTGCTTCAAGGTGCTTCCTTAGGTACAGATAAGTATCATTTCTAAGGAGAATGTTTTCCTCAGAAAACCTATTGCCACCTTCATATATATGTATGTGTTTGTATCAAATATATGTGTGTTTGTGTGTATGCATATATGAATACATACATACACATATACACACAAACACACATACACATATATTTCTAAATTCCAATGAGAGAGAATATAACTAACTTTTAAAATATATTTACCTATGTGCTTACACGAGTGGTGCATGTTTATGTACGTATATGCGCATTTATGTGAGTGCACTCATAAATTCCATCAACAGATTTGTCATTGTCTGAGTTAGATTTTCTGCAGCCATAATGCCATTTCCCCCAGATGTTATATATCCCATTTGTCTTCTTGTTTTCAAAATACTCCAGTTAATTATCACATAATACTTTCTTTTAAATAAAAATAAGTGGTTTTCTCCAGCTTCATGCCTAAGTTATATTTCCAGTTCAATGTAAGTGTGTGTGTATGTGTGTGTGTGTATGTGTGTATGCATCCTAGGGAAACAATAACATCATGTTGAATAAAAGGTCATTGACTCAGGAGTCAAAAACCAAGATTTATTCCTGGCTCTGCTACCAACAATTTCTGTTATCATCTAAAAATTTCAGACACTAAAATGTCTGCAATTTTTAGATAACAGAAATTGTTGGTAGCAGTTTTTCTAAAGAGTAACAGGTTAGGTCTTAAAAGGTTAGATCTTTAGATTCTAACCTTATTAAAATTAGTAGAATTTACTGGTCAAGGGCACAAACTCAAGACACAGAACACTCCTAGTGTCACTGTTACCTTGGAAAAATCAATCTATGTGTCTTTCTGATTTGATATGTTCTCATCTGCAAAATGTTCATATTAGTAATAAAATTTCAGTGAATTGTTATAATTAAACAATTTAATTTATTTTGTAGCTTAGAAAGTGCCTAACAAATTACTTATTAATAAATGTTAGTCAATTATATTCTCTAAAATAGGTAGTCCAATAAAGTGATACAAAAATGTTCAAAAAATAGTTCAAATAGATTTAAAAGGTCATGATATATCCATTATTAAATATAGAAAGATTAGCCAAAAGGAAAAGCACGAATGACACAGTTATTAATATGTCTAATTCAATCTTATTTGAGAAGGACACATATACACAAAAGGCAGAAGAGAAAATGGCTTTCGTGGTTCCACAGCAAATAAGAGTAAGAATTCTTACAGTTTCCCTACTGCCATTGGAAAAGTTGTTGACTCTCACCATCCATTGTCTTGCTGCTGATATCTCCCTCATCTTAAATTGCACATTATGGGGGCTACTCTCTGGCTCTCCAAGGAATGAACAAATTGCTTTCTGTTTATCTCCTCCATCAATCAGGTAGAGTAATAGGCTATTTCCTCAAACCCTAGAAATGCATCCAGATCCGTTCAAGCCCTAGTGGCTGGAAAGTGTCCAAAGTTAAAATACATAATATTCAAAGACCAGAATTTATAAAAAGTAACTCTGCCCACTTAGAAAATGTTAATTACGGTCTGCCTTTCTGACTTCTAGCAAAACCTAATTATTCTTTTGTGGAACCGTGAGAAATCTATCAGAGTAGAGATAGAAAGTCTTAGTCTGTTACCATTTCTGGAATAGCTGGGACAGTGTAATATCTAAAATGTCCCTCTCCACTTCTTTAATTTACTCATATAGGAAATAATAATAATAATAATCTTCAGCATTGCATTCAACACCTGCTATGGCTGTGCTACTCAACTTTTTTTGTCTCTGTATTGTATCCCCTTATTCTCATCTTTTATCACACCCATTTCCTAGTCCCAACAAACTCCCTGGAATCCCATGTATCTTGATGTTCAAGAAAACATGCACAGAATTTCTTTGGGATGGAATATTTTAACCTTGCTATCGTCTAACTTCCTAATTTCTAGGCGTTTTTGAACACCTAGAACAGATGCCATACATCTCCATGAATCTTTCTAAACTCCCTGCGTTAGAATTGCTTTGCAATATTTTTGTGCCTTTACAGAAAGACACAAACAGCTACAGCCTAGTTCATGCCATGTAATTTTATGGCAATCTATGTGATATGGTTTGGCTCTGTGATCCCACCCAAATCTCATCTTGAATTGTCATCCCCATGCGTTAGAGGAGGAACCTAGAGGAAGCTGATGGATCATAGGGGCAGTTCCCCCCATGCTGTTCTTGTCACAGTGAGTAAGTTCTCACCAGATCTGATGGTTTAAAAGTTTGTTCCAGTCTCCCCTTCACCCCATCCCACTGCCATATTTCCCCTTAACCTTCTGCCACGATTTTAAGTTTCCTGAGGCCTCCCCAGCCATAAGGAACTGTGAGTCAATTAAAGTTTTTTTAATATAAATTCCCCAGTCTCAAGTAGTTCTTTATAGCAGTGTAAAAACTGACAAACACATTATGCATTATTATTCATTGTTGGTATATACCCCAGACACCCACTCATCTACATATAACCTGGACCACATCTTAATGCCTAGCATAGACAGCATTATAATTGACAAACTGGTTTAATAACTTTTTGTTGAATGAATGAGTTTATAAATAAAATTAAATTCTTTATAAGTAGAATGAGAAAGTGGGACTCTGAAGTTCACCTCAACTGTAAAAAAAAATTATTTTTGTAAAAAAAATTATCATTCAACTTTGCAAATGCATCTAGTCAATGTAAATGAAGACAACAAAGAGTGATTATTTTACTTATTTTTAAAGTAATTAACAAAATTGAGCAGCACATGGGTCACCTTTGCTTTGACAGAGATGAAGATGTAGATAATTAGATAAATGAAAGGGATTTAGAGTGGATTAGTTACCTAGCGTAACCCAGAAGCAAGATATTATGATAATCTAAAAGCAGGCAAATTTAAAAAGTGAAGACAATTATAACACATTAAGCCAATTTTCTTATTAACAAAAGAGGAAAATTTATTCTTCTGAATCAGCAAATATATGGGCCCCATTAGCTGAAAGCACACAATTAAACAAATGGGAAAATTCCTCAAGTAAATAATTTAAGTTAACATATATGTATTTCTCAATAACCATTTACAATTTCAATTCAAATTGCTGCACAAAAACTAGAATATTCAAAATGTTAATCACAATTAGAAACAGAGATTAGCATATCATAGTTTATTATGAAACAGTTTTTTTTCATGTAAATGGGAGCCTTTATGATAGTCCCAAAGCTACCTTATTTTCTATAAAATTTAGAATTACCGGCCAGGCATGGTGGCTCATGCCTGTAATCCCAGCACTTTGAGAGGCCGAAGTAGGCAGATCATGAGGTCAAGAGATCGAGACCACTCCAGCCAAGATGGTGAAACCCCATCTCTACTGAAAATACAAAAATTAGCTGGGCTTGATGGTGCACACCTGTAATCACAGCTACTCAGGAGGCTGAGGCAGAAGAATCACTTGCACCTGGAAGGCAGAGGTTGCGGTGACCCAAAGTTGCACCATTGCACTCCAGCCTGGTAAGAGAGTGAGACTCCATCTCAAAAGAAAAAAAATCAGAATTGCCAGATTTGACAGTCTATCCTGTCACATCATAGGTCTTGATGATTATAAAGAAGTGCTAAAGGATAAAATTACAACAAATTTAGTTTAAAGAACTAATCGGCTTTTATCTGCAATTCTAAAATCAGGTAATACATCATACTTAAAAATATAATAAATGTTCTGCTGCTTGTGATCAAATAGTTGGTTTTCATAAGGTGAGAAAAAGGAAACAGAACAATAAATAAAGTGGATTCATTTATATCAGGCTACTATAGTTTACTAATAATTGTTAAAACAGAGGGAAAATTTGTATTTTTCTGACTCAGGTAGACTGAGCGCTTTCTGATCGATTGCTATGAATCTGTTTTCAGAAAAAAAAAACTGATCTATTTGATTATTTACCTGTTTCTTTAAATGTTCAGGTTGATTATGTGGCACGTAGCATAACTCTGTTTTGGTTTGGTCTGATTTGCTGGGGCCTAGTACATAAACTAAATCCAAAATAATGGCCTCTCATAATCTATTTAACATTTCCCTCTCTTTGGTCAGGCTGTCACCTAAGTGCCAGTGTGACAAAAACTTAATATGTTTTCACTACTCTCTGTTACCACCATTCTGGGTTTTTGGTCTCAACATATCATTCATAGGTCACAGCATCCTTATTATATGTCGCTTTGAATTTTTGCTGTTCCAACCAAAGAAAAACCATTTGGTGTTCAGTGGATGGCTGCATGCAGACATTTAAAACTTTTGAGAGAATACAGAATGCCAGAGGAACTACTATTATGATTGTCAGGAGAATAATACAGAGTTGGGAGAATGCATACTAGCCAGGGTCCTTATGAAACAAATCAACTAAAATCTAATATCAAAGAGTGAACCAGATTAGAAATCTACTCATATTAACCAAGTAGCTTATTGATTAATTTTTTGCAACTGAGTTTCTATATTGCCCAACATACTTATATATGTGAATTAAGAAGCATTAGCCATCTCGCAGACCCTTCCTTGTTCAGCCAGTAGGTAATTGAGAGAAATTCTCTTATCTAGTACAATTCTAAAAAGATAATTTAGAAAAGTCTGTTGTACAACTATAGTCATTGTAGCAGAGCCATTGCTATAGAGGCTATTGTAGAAATACATTTCTAATCCTTGACTCACTTCTACCTACTCCACACCGTGGGAAAAGTTATCTTAAAAATAAGGCTTGTCCAGAAGGGCTAACGCTTCTTGGCAATATTCAACCTAACCTATGTTGTAGGTTAAGGAGAGTGAACTAATGTTCTGCTTCTGACTGATTATGGAGTGACAAAGATACCATTAAAATTCTTAACCCATATTGTCCCTTCATTTGCCATTGGTCAAGTTACTTATAGAAGCTAGGAATTTTAAAATTCTAACTACAGGGTTATTCTGACAAGTCAAAGAGGTATGCACAAGCAAAGAAAAAATTTAGAAGAGTTATTGTCTCAATATGATGGGAAGTCTTGTTCCAATATCTTGGGAGAAGCTGTCCACAACATGACATCATCAACTTCATGCCTTTGTTTGCAAGTTTGAATGTCTCTGGTTATAACATTGAATATTTCTGTGGCTCACACATCAGACACAAGGGTTGTCCTTTGAAATTTACATTGAGTTATCCATCTCCAGCTTATAAAGTTTCAAGGACAAAGTAGTTCTTGTTCTTAGTGATTTCAAGTCATAAAAGTAAAACAAAAAAAACTGGATTGGAGAAACCTAGAAGAATTTAGGATCCAGTCCAGTCTACAGGTAGATAATAAAAACTTAAAAGCAATGAATAGGGTTAAAATCTAATAACAGGTATACTATAGTTTTCTTCTGAAACTTAATTTTTATTTTTCTAGTCATGCTCATTTCTACTCAAATCTAATTGTTTTAAAAACAAGTTTAATTTCATCAAACTTGGCCTGATTATTTAAGTATGTACAGAAAGAATCGTGATTGACCACATAGGCTGTTTTTAAGTTGGCTTTGCTGGAATTTTGTATAAGTAATCCCAGACTTAGACTTTTAAAAGTTTCTCAAGGTTAGAAAGCCAAACCAAAGCAGACTTTAGACTTTGCCTGTAGTACTGATATAGTAGGGTGAATTATTATCTTTTTGAAGTTTCTGAAATATCCTGGGGTTCTGCCAATAAGCGCAATTTTTCTATTCACTGTAAGGCTGGGAACCTATTCACTTTCTTGAATAGGTATCCTATTCACTTTCTCAAATATGACATCTCAGTCAAAGCCTTGGTAATATAATAATAATTTCTAGAAATATATATTGTTTCATAATACAATTTTTTGTGTTTATTAACAGACCCAAATGCATTTAACTTATCTACACTGTGTAAACACATGATTCCAAAACATATACACTTTAATATATGTTTAGCAATTAAGATTTCAGTGTTTTAACCTGCTTAGAAGCGACTGGGACATTTAATGAATATATCCTACTTAATATAACATAAATTTAAAGCTTTAAGTTGCCAAAAATATTTTTGAAACTATGAAAGATTCATTTATAAAATTTTATCCCATTTACATTTATCTAATTTACTTGTTCTTAAGTTGCTCATGAAAATTTTCATGAAACATTTACCATCACACCCAAATTTTCCACAAACCCTCTGCTATCTTTCAGAGCCACTCATCTTTCCAAGACATTTATTTACTCTAAGGATATCTCTGTTCTTTACCCTTGACCAGTTTGTCCACTCCAAAAGGAGGCTGAGTCAAGGGACCATTGCCCATTTCTTGATTGACCTGCATGAGTATTATCCTAAGTGATTGTTAGCTAGTTTACTCATTATAATCTGTGCATTTTTGCTTTTAAATTGAGCTTCAGTTTCTTAACTAGATTACTGAGTTTAAAGAGGAGCAGATGAGTAAGCAGGACATTTTCTATGCCTGAATTCAGCATAGACAGCCCTGAACTAGGGTGTGAAAGTGGTTAAAGAAGAAACTGGTTTTGCCTAAGGTTAAAGAAGAAACTGTTTTTGCCTAAGGTCTAGCCTTTATAAAAACTTTATCTAGCTTTCTTTCTCCCTTTGGGGTAGAATAGTGACTCACTGAAAAAGTTAGCAGGTTCAATTTTTCTTATCAATTAATTTCTTTATCTTTTCATTTACCTTTTGTAAGAAGCCTTTTGAAGAGGCAAAAATTCTTTGAAATCTTTTTAAAAGCTTTTGTACAGCAATTAAAATAGGTACCCCTGGGTGGACCTAATTTAGGAGTCTGTATTTTAAAACACATGCCTTAGATGAACAATCTTGATCATTTGGAATGTTCTACATAATATCCATTGTAATTCTAAATTATCTTTAGTAATGTTTTGCCATTTTTGTAACTATTTGCAGCTTCTGCGGCCTAATACATACACATGTAAAGGGCAGGTTTAGCCAGAAGTTGGAGTACTCAGTTCTTCAGATGTTAAGAATTCTATTTTTACATTGAATCTTGGATGTCTTAGAGCCAAAATAAAAGGCTAAAAAGAAAACACCATAGGGTTGGGTCCTGTAATATTTTTACAGTGTTCTTCTGTTGTACAGAAATTTTCCTGAGACTGGTAGGTAACCTGGTGTCACCTTTCCTGTTTCATGACACAGCTTATCTTAACATGCGAGTCATATTTTTAGTTGACTAGTGGTCTAACAGCTTCTAGGTGCCTGCCTCTTGTCCACCACTCAAGGTATGTCTTGGCTCAAAGATTTCCTTTGATCAGCTTAGCCAATAATTTCCCCCTAAGTAAATATGCAAAACAAAAACAAGAAAAGGAGAAAACTCAAATTTTGGTAAACTTCTGAAAGCTGGATTCACACATCTCATGCATTAATAGCAACTTAATGGAACTGCCATGCATTACCTTTAAAGTTCTAGTGACTGTCAGTCACCCATCAATTACCATGCAAACCCCCAAAAGGTCATGTGCTCTTGGTACAACAAAATCACACACTCTGTCACAGCAAAAATAAGCACTGGATTCAAAAGCCAAAAATATCAGGGGGCTCAAGGCAAAGAGAGCAGAATCTGAACTCAAGAAGATTTCACAACCCTCAGATTATGGGGAGGAATCCTCAAAAAGCCAGTCAGCAGTGCCTCACCTGCATTCCCCATGGGATCTTGGGGTGTCCATGGAGTCCCTTCATAAGTTGCCAGAAATTGTCAAAAGACAAAATTACAGCAAATTAAGTTTAAACATCTCTTTGGCTTTTATTTGCTATTCTAGAAATAGGCAACACTTCATTGTAATAAATAGAATAAGTGCTTTGCCTGGCATGACAGAACAGTTGGATTTTGGAAGGTGGGAACAAGAAAAAAGAATAGTGAAAAAAAAGAAGTGGATATATTATCAAGTTACTAGAGATTACTTTTCGTATAAGATGTAAAGCAGAGGGAAATGTCTTACTATGCGGAGTCAGGTAGACTGGGATTTTTCTGATTGCTGTGAATCTCCAAATTTCAGAAAAACACTGGTCTGGGGATTTACTCACTTCCTGTCAGTTTCAGTTAGATTATGTGACACTTGACATGAGTAACTCCACTTTGGTTTGGTCTGTTCTGCTGGGGTTTCGTGTGCAAGACCTCAGTCCAAAACAATGACCTCTCATAATTTTGTTTAACAGAGGTACCTCAATTTTACTTTCATCATACTCTTCTTGATTGAAATTTACAATCTCCATCATTAATGCACTGAAATTTACAACCTCTTCATATGTTCATTGGATATTTGCATTACAATTCTGAATTGTGACGATATTTCTCTTCGTTTCTTTTTAGTTTTGCTTCTCAACAACTTTAATTTATTATTCCTAAAGGTTTCATGGATTCTATTTTGGCTTTTGTAAAATTTGTCAATCTAATAGCATTTTTGTGTGTGAATAATCTATCTTTCCTCTCTGGCAGTTTGTAGGCTCTCCATATTTTGTGTTCTGAAGCTTTCCTAAAATATGTGAATGTGTTTTTATTCACTATATATAATATACAGAATTCTTTATGCATCCAAATTCTGAAAATTCATGCCTCTATCCAATTCATGACATTTTTCTGCCATTATGCATTCAAATATTGCTATTTTTGTTTTCTTTATTATTACATAGATGTTGAAGGAGAAAAAAATCTGTATTCCATTCCTGATTCTTTTCACATAGATGTGCTCCTATTGATATTTCACACCATCGTTTGTCTACCTCCTTACTGGCACTAGCACAAAGAAAGTAGAGTAAATTTCATGATGCAACGATTTGGAGAGAAAAACAAAGTATGGTTGACAGTTTTTTCCAGCTTTATTGAAATATAATTAATAAGAAATATATATATATATATTTAAGATATACAATGTGCTGTTTTGATATAAGTATTACTTGTGGAATAATTCCACAATCAAGCTGATTAACATATCCCTTACTTCACGCAGTTACAAGTTTGTATGTGTGCATTTGCACACGCTTGTATATATACATATATGGTGAAAACACTTAAAACCTAATCTCTTAGCAAATTTCAAGTATACAATACAATATAATTAGTGACAATCATCATGCAGTGCATTAGATTCCCAGAACATATTCATCTTGTAAATTAAAGTTTATATCTTTTGTCAAGCATCTCTCCATCCCTGCCACATTACTGCCTGTGGTGTTCATTACTTCACTGGGATCACTCTGGACTCATCACTCTTCTTCAACCTCAGCTCAACCTTTGCACTAGCTTGTCCTAGAAGGTTCTTCAGCTTTTGACATAACTGACTTTTGTTTATCCCTCAGATCTCTGCTCTTCTTATACAAATAAATTTTTCCTAGAACTTATCATTAGTTAACATTCTATTTCAATTATTCATATTTGACCTTTCCATTAGATATTACGCCTTGTGTGACAGGAGTTGATTTGCTTGTTTACTAATTTTTCCTTAGAATCTTAAAAAAAGTGTCTGGCACATGATGGGTATTAAATAAATATTGATCAAATGAGCAAATGACTTTACAATGTTTCGTCATATATATTAAGTTGTGAAAAGCTTTATGGTTTGTTGAATATTTTCATATACATTTACATTAAGTGGTTGTACTAAGCCTAGAAATCAAATATCTCATATATAAAATCTTCTGTTTTTTAATGTCAGAAATATGTAGTACTATATGTAAGGTTAATGAATTTTATAATAGCTAGTAGTCATGGAACATTTATGTAATAAACACTGTGCTTTAGAAATATTATTTCAGACCATATTCAAAACAAGATTGCTTATATTATTTACATTTTTACTTTATTATGGAAATATTAACTATGACTGAGTGAAGTTAAACTAATTACCAGTGGTTACTTATATAAGAGTGGATCCATTAAATAAAACATATTTATTTGTGGTCAAAACTCATGCTATTTACACTAACTACCTTTTCAGATCTCAGTCCTAATTTATCTTATCTCTATTAATAACTACATAAATTATATCTACTTGTAATATTTTTACTCCATCTTTATTTCATTCTGATATTCAAGCACATTTTTTCTTGTGTTTAATTGGTCTGAGTCTGACACAAACTTTAGGTGATTTATTTAAAAGTTAATTTAACTTGACAGCGTTCTTTGGAGAATCTGTATTTAATATCTTCATTTTCCTTAAATGCTCATTATAGTAGACAAGTTCTCTGAACAGCATTGGTTAGAGCTCCTGTGAATCATCTCACACACTCCATGCTATAACAGCAAGCTTCACTCTTCATTGCAATGAGAACACTGTGTAAGTTCCCTGAACTTGCAAGACATGAAGGACTTAAAACAGACTTACAGATCTTACTCAGAACACAGAGTACTTTACCACTGGGTCAGAATTGCACTGTGGCTACACCAAAGACAGAGTTTTGAGCTTCTAGAAGATAGGCCTGGAGTGGAACCGGTCATCAATAATATTACACATTCCATAGTATGTATTGAGCAGCTATGTCAAAATACGAAATGACTACGATACCATATAATGTGACATCCTTGTCTTATATTTTAGTCTTATTGTTATCTCTTGCGGTTAGAGATGGTGTGAGAACTCATGATGAGTTGAGGATGCTTGCTTTAATCACGTCATCAGTTAAAAAGCAAGTTAAAAGATTAATATTTTGTGTTTGAAGCCATATATTCCTGGCACTAAAATAGCTACAGATAACAATGACCAAAAAAAAAAAAAAAAAACAAAAAACAACTTTAGTTCTGACTACATCTTATGATTCGTCATTTCTATTCTTTCCCACTGTAGCTTCCACCCAGTACTTCAAACACACATACCTTCTCCTTATAGCCAGGTACCCAGAACTATTAACGATCTTATATAACATATGCTAGCCCTCAGCCTAGAATATTCTTCCCCCTCTGGTAACAGTTGTAGGAATATTTTCACTGACAGCAGAGGTGGAGTTGAGTTATAGGTTTTCCTTTTTTCAGGGCAATGTAATATGTCTTGTTTACCAAACTACCTCTCCAACTAGAGAGTGAACTCCTATGGAACAAGGTATATTATCGGGTCAATACAAAAGTAATTTCAGTTTTTGTCATGAAATGTGAAACCGTGATTACTTTTGCACCAAGCTATAATAAGTAATTACTGGTTTTCTTTGTATTCCTAACTTTGAGTACAATGCATGACATATAGAATAAGTATGGCACCTCATGAATGAGTGAATAAATGAATAAATGATTTTCAAGCTTTTAAAATAAATGTAGGTTTCCCTAGAGGCCATTATCCTTAGCAATCTAACACAGGAACAGAAGACCAGATACCACATATTCTCATGTGTAAGTGATGAGAACACATGGACACATAGAGGGAAATACTGGCCTTTCAGAGGGTTAAGGGTGGGAAGAGGCAGAAGATCAGGAAAAATATCTAATGGGTACTAGGTTGAATACCTGGGTGATGAGATAATCTGTACAGCAAACCCCCATGACACAAGTTTACCTATGCAACAAACCTGCACTTGTAGCCCTGAACTTAAAAAAGTTAAAAAAATTAAAGTTGAATATCGTTGGGAAAAGTTAGATCAGGAATGCTAGATACTATTTTCTGCTGAGTATGCTTCCATTGCCTTCAGGGAGAATAAATCAATTTAATGGGACAGACAGTAAAGGACTTAGGACTATGGACCCTAGTATCTAACTTCTTGATTTCTAATTCTGTCTTAGGAGTTACTTGTTCTGTCTTTGCACAAGCTGTTAAACTTTTCTGAGTACCCATCTCTTCACTTTAAAAATGGGGATATTGAGAGTTTCTGCAATCGACTGGATTCAAGTCAGACTTAAATTACATAGAACATGTAAATATCTTTAGCACAATATTTAGCACATGATAAAGGCCCAGAAATATGAATGGCTACAGAAAAATTATAATACTAACCATCTTGTTATGATTGTTCTCTAGGAAAGAACAGGTCTGGCCATCACTGTATGCAAAAATGTATTGTCTTAAATAATGGAAGGTTCTGATTCTGTTTTGCTAAGTCTGCGAGTTATGCTTTATGATAAGGCATTGGTCTTTACATACTTGAAGTAAATATGCTGCTTAGTTTAATTAAAAGATACCCAAGTGCCTACCCTATCTCAGGCACTATGCTGGGTATACAGATGCAAAGTATAATAAAACATTATCTGGCCCATAAAAAATTTATAGTATGGGGAGATGTAAAGGGCTATTTAAAGCAGTCTTCAAAATTCCTGTTTTCTGAGAGGCTAGTCCAGTTTGTGCAGACCGTGGTCTCTTGAGTGAATAGGCTAACTACTCATTTTTACTGGATTTCTTCTGAAGAAGCTAGCAGCCAGAGTACAAAAAAGAGTTGTGCTTGAGCTAACATGCTCAGTTACCTTCATGGCCACAACAACTTTACCTATGAGCAGACCTAGCATTTATTCAGAAAGTAAGAATGCCTGACTCTTTTCCTCTCTATTATATGCTTTCTGATTACTTTCACTTATTTGAGAAAGATTGTTATTGCCAAATATTTTTGTTTTAGTAGTCAAGTTGTAAGAACAAACAACACTAATTAAATTTGGAAGAAATATACTCACATCATGGCTTAACTATAAATGTGCACTCTTTTTCTTTTATTTGATGATGGTGTGTGCTTTGAACTTGATTGTGGTTTTCACTCTGCAATGGTAGAGCACAGAATTATTAGAAGTAAATATATAAAATGTCATACATTAGATGAAAAGCAAAATATTGTGAACAAGCCATCTTACTTTCTTTTTCAATAACAAGCTCTAGAATATTACAGACAGAAATACTGTTACACAGCTTTGGTATTCTCAACATCATTCTATTTAAGAGTTCTTTTGTTGGAGACAATATGAAACTAACACAAAAACTAAAACCAACTTAACTCACACTGTACTTCAAATACACTTCTTCAGTGAGCACGTGAACATACACACGTTCACACACACACATCATACATACATGCACACAAATGTGTATGCACATGCACACACAAGTACCTGTCCAGTATTAAATGTTAAACATGTGTTGTGTTTCACTCCAAGTGCTCAACTTCAGTCTCTCCACAAAGAGATAGTTTAGTTCATCTTCTCTCAGTGATCACAGGCTTTTAAACATCAACTTCCAAATTAAAGCAGTCTTCTGAATTCTTATGTTTTTGACTAAAAAACACAAATTCTTCAGAAGCAATGGAACAAAAAAGCACATCTCAATTATTGACAAAGATATGAGAAAAAGGGTTAACAGCAAGAACACAAAAGTTATCTTGATGAATTATCTTGATGAATTTATAAATACAGAAACATTAGCTACCCAGTATCTACAAAGTCTACCATGTATTAAACTGTTTACGATTACAAAACCCCATGATTCTATGAATAACTGTGAAGTACACTGTGACCAAATGAAAGTATTACAGCAACTACAATACTTTCCCTCCAGAGTTACATTTCAGGTGGAAAGTATCAGAAATCTCCAGAAAACTGTGTTTTCCTTATTGTGCTGTAGTTATTTTATTGAATTGTAATTCACATCAAATAAGTCACATATTTACTTACATTCATTGAATTTAAACAAATCTGTAAACTCATGTGACCATCACCATAATTAAGATATATAAAACATCATCTTCATCCCCAAAGTTTCTCTTGCCTCTTTCCAGTCAATTTCTACCAACTCAGCCCCCAGGCAGTCTATTGTAATCATATATTCTCTAGGTTTCCACATAAATGGATTAATACAGTCTAGTGGTCACCCAGTATCGATAAGAATTGGTTCCAGGAACCCTAAACAAACCAAATACACAGATGTTCTAGTGTCTTATGTAAAATGATGTAGGATTTGCATACAACTTATGATGCACATCTTCCCATATATTTAAATCATCTCTGGATTATTTATAATACCACATGCAATGTAAATGCTATGTAAAGAGTTGTTATAATGTATTTTTCAACGTGTATTATTTTTGTTGTATTGTTATTTATTTTATATTTGAATATTTTAAATGTGCAGTTGGTTGAATCTTTCCATGAGGAACCTACAAATACTGATGGCTGACTGTATATATATTCTTGTCATCTGGCTTCTTTAGCACACCATGGTTTTGAGATTCACCCATGTTGCTGCAATAGTAATAATTTGGTCTTCTTTGTTCTTGAATACTATCCATGTTATGTATATATTACAATCTGTTTATCAAGTCACCTTGTTGGTAGGCATTGATTTATTTTCACTTTTAATGTTTTATAAATATAGTTGTTAATATTATTTAGATATTTGTCCCCTCTAAATCTCATGTTGAAATTTAATTCCTAGTGTTGGATCTGGAGCCTGGTGGGAGGTGTTTAGATCATTAGGGTGGATCCCTCATGAATGACTTGGGCCATCCCCTTGGTGATAAGTGAACTCTGGCTTTGAGTTCACATGAGATCTGGCCATTTAGAAGTGTGTGGCACCACCCTCACTTATCTTGCTTGTTCCTGCTTTCACCATGTGATGTGCCTGTTCTCCCTTCTTGGCCTCCCCAGAAGCCAAGCAGTTACAAACACCATACTTTCTATAAAGCCCCCAGAACCATAAGCCCATTAAACATTTTTTAAATAATAAGCTACTTCAGTTGCTATAAATATTTTTATATAGACTGCTATCAACTGAATTGTGTTCCCCTCTTTCCCAAATTAGTATGTTGAAGCCTACATCTCAATGTGGTGGTGTTTCAGCATGGGGCCTTTGGGAGGCAGTTAGAGTTAGATGAATCTGGTTATGATGGTAAGGTTCTTATGATGAGATTGGTGTCCTTATAAGAAGAGACACCAGAGAATTTGCTCACTCTCTCCACCTTGCCAGGACACAGAGAGAAGGTAGCCATCTGTAAGCCAGGAAGACAGCTCTCACCAGAACTTGACTATGTTCAGACCCTGAATTTCCCAGGCTCCAGAACTGTGACAAATACATTCCTTTTAAGCCACCTAGTCTATGGCATTTCGCGTTTCAATTATCTTGGGTAAATTTATAAAATGAATAAAATTGTTGTGTGTGGTATTTACTAACTGTATAGGAAATTGAAAGACACTTTCCTAAAGTGTTAGAGAACCATCTTACATTTCCACTACCATTATATTATTAGTACCAGTTGCTCCATTTTGTCTAAAACTTTGTGTTGTCAGTTTTATATTCCCAAAATTATTTTAAAAGTCAAACATAAAACAAAGTTTAAATAAAGTTGAGTACCTGTTTTCTGTCACCTTGATTGTACTATTAATATTTTTAAATCATGTATCTATTCCTCTATCTCTCCATCATCCTTCTATTAACCTAACTTATTTTTTATAAATTTCAAGGCAAATTGCAGACATTGACACTCTCTTCTGAATAGTTTAACATTCAAATTATTATATAGAAGTGAGAATTTATTTAAATTTTTTAAATTGTGAACGAAAATTTACATACAATTAAATAAGCAAATATAAGTGTACCATTGCTGAGTTTTAAAAAATATTTTAATTTTTCAAATAATTGGGAATTTTATAGATGTCATTTTGTTATCGATATCTAGTTTATTTATAGACCCTAAAATAAACTACATATGTTTGTAATTATTTTGAACTTTTTGAGACATTTTTTCTGCCTCACCAATGCCCTATTTGTTTTTCTTTTTTGAGACAGGGTCTCACTCTGTCACTCTGGCTAAAGTGCAGTGGCACAATCTTGGCTCACTGCAACCTCTGCCTCCTGGGCTCAAGACATCCTCTCATCTCAGCCTCCCAAGTAGCTGGGACGACAGGCATTTGCCACCACATCCAGCTAAATTTTTATTTTTCGTAGAGATAGGGTTTTGTCAAGTTTCCCAGGCTGGTCCCAAACTCCTGAGCTCAAGTGATCCACCTGCCTTGGTCTCCCAGAGTGCTGAGGTTATAGGCATGAGCAACCACACCTGACCTACAATGGCCTATCTTTATTACTCCAGTTTCATTTGACAGTAAAATTTATTCTGCTGTTGGTGATGGAATGGTCTGGAGGTTTAAATTAGGTCAAATTGGTTAATAGTGTTTTTCAAGTCATATATATTTATTGATTTTCTTTCTATGTATCACATAGTTACTAAGAGAGCATTGTTGACATCAGCTCTAATTTTAGGCTTGCTATTGCTCTTCTCAGTTCTAGCCAGTTGTGTGACATGATTTTTGTAACTCTGTTATTGTGCGCCTGAATGTCTAGCTTTTTAAACTTTTCTTGATGAGGCAACTCATCTTTCATTACAAACTTTCTATTTATCTTCATTGATATTTTTTGTCCTAAAGTTTACCTCTTTAATATTAATATAAGCAATTCTCTTTTCTTATGTTTAGTGTTTGCATCTTTTAATTTTTATGTTCCATCTTTTACATTTCAGCTATGTCTTTAAATAAAGTAGACTTGTTGTTGTTTTTTTATGGACATGATATTGTTAGTGTAGGCAGATAGCCAGAAATGAGCAGGAAAGGGAGGCCCTGGAAAGGAAGCCCTGGAGATGCTGCCCACTGGTCCTCACTGCTGCCTCAAGACAATGGCTACGCTGACTCATAGCCTTGTGATTGGGCTCCTCTGGCCCTAAAGAAGACTTATCAGGCCCTAGCAAAAGATAACCAGGCTACAGACTTTCGCTACTGATAAACATGCATACTTCTCTAATAATTCACCCTGGAGTAGCCTTTTGCTCATTAAAATAGTAAAAAAACAAACAAACAAACAAATAAAAAACATCCTTGGGTGGAAATTTTAAATGCTTGAGACATGTGATGTGTGTATCAGTGTGTATAACCACGGAGCATACATGCCCAAATCTAAGGCATGATTGCAAATGGCGCCCTCTCACATTTCTTCATGAATAATCATGTAAGATTCTCATTGACTCCCCCAGCACTACCTGATGCTGGCTCATTCTCTCTAGCAGCTTGCTGTGTTCTCATCTTTCAAAGTAGACCACCTCTAAATAAGCACTGCTACTGCTATTTTTCACTTGGATGAGCCCAGAGTTGGTGTACACTTCTCTCCTATAGCTATTCTTATCTCTTTAATAAGCATGTTTACATTACTAATTGTCTCTTGGCAAAAGTGATTCTCCCAACTTAGACAATAACTAAAGATTCCCTGCACCCCTCCTGGTAACAATATGCTGATCTTGGCTTTTAAAATAGTCTGAAAATCCCTGCCTTTTAATTGATGTTTTCACAGTACTGTAATCTTTAGTATGGCTGAATGTAAGTCTACTATATCTTGCTATCTGTTTTCTGCTTACCTGTATGCTATTTCGTCCCTTTTCTTCTTTATTGACTGATTAGTTATACCATCTTATTTTTTTTATAAAAGTTTTAATTTCGATAAAGAACAATTTATCAACTTTTCTTGCATTACTCATGATTTTGGTTTTTTTTTTAGTTTTTGTTTTTCTCCTCTTAACTTTAATTTTATTATTTTTTAATTAAAATTTTGGGGTACAGTTGCAGAACCTGCAGTTTGTTACATAGGTATACACGTGTCTTGGTGGTTTGCTGCATCCATCCCCCCATCATTTACATTAGATATATGCCTCCCCAATCCCCTAACACTCTGCTATCCCTCTCCTAACCACCCTACCCTGACAGGCCCCAGTGTGTGATGTTCCCCTCCCTGTACCCTTGTGTTCTCATTGTTAAACACCCACTTATGAGTGAGAACATGCGGTGTTTGGTTTTTTGTTTCTGTGTCAGTCTGCTGAAAATGATGGTTTCCAGCTTCATCCATGTCCCTGCAAAGACATGAACTTATCCTTTTATATGGCTGCATAGTATTCCTTATCCAGTCTATCTTTGATGGGCATTTGGGTTGATTCTAAGTCTTTGCTATTGTAAACAGTGCCACCATGAACATATGTATGCATGTCTCTTTATAATAGAATGATTTATAATCCTTTGGGTATGCACCCAGTAATGGGATTGCTGGGTCAAATAGTATTTCTGTTTCTAGATCCTTGACAAATCACCACACTGTCTTCCACATTGGTTGAACTAATTTACATTCCCACCAACAGTTTAAAAATGTTCCTATTTCTCCACATCCTCTCCAGCATTTGTTGTCTTCAGATTTTTTAATGATCACAATTCTAACTGGCATGAGATGGTATCTCAATGTGGTCTTGATTTACATTTCTCTAATAACCAGTGATGATGAACTTTTTCTCATGTATTTGTTGGCTGCATAAATGTCTTCTTTTGAAAAGTGTCTGTTCATATCCTTTTTCCACATTTTGATAGGGTTGTTTGTTTTTTTCTTGTAAATTTGTTTAAGTTCTTTGTAGATTATGGTTATTAACCCTTTGTCAGATGGGTAGATTGCAAAATTTTTTCCCACTCTGTTGGTTGCCAGTTCATTATAATTATAGTCTCTTTTGCTGTGCAGAAGCTCTTAAGTTTAATTAGATACCATTTGTCTATTTTGGCTTTTGTTGCCATTGCTTTTTGTGTTTTAGTCATGAAGTCCTTGCCTATGCCTATGTCCTGAATGGTATAGCCTAGGTTTTCTTCTAGGGTGTTTATGGTGTTAGGTCTTATGTTTAAACCTTTAATCCATCTGGAGCTGATTTTTGTATAAATTGTCAGGAAGGGGTCTAGTTTCAGCTTTCAGCACATGGCTAGCCAGTTTTTCCAACACCATTTATTAAATAGGGAATCCTTTCCCCATTGCTTGTTTTTGTCAGGTTTGTCAAAGATTAGATGGTTGTAGATGTGTGGCGTTATTCTTAGGCCTCTAATCTGTTCCATTGTTTGATATCTCTGTTTTGGTACCAGTACCATGCTGTTTTGATTACTGTAGCCTTGTAGTATAGTTTGAAGTCAGGTAGCCTGATGCCTCTAGCTTTGTTTTTTTGCTTAGGATTGTCTTGGCTATGTGGGTTCTCTTTTCATTCCATATGAAGTTTAAGGTGGTTTTTTTCCAGTTCTGTGAGAAAGGTCAATGGTAGCTTGATGGGGATAGTGTTGAATCTATAAATTACTTTGGACAGTATGGCCATTTTCATGATACTGATTCTTCCTAACCATGAGTATGGAATGTTTTTCCATCTGTTTGTGTCCTTTCTTATTTCCTTGAGCAGTGGTTTGTAGTTCTCCTTGAAGAGGTCTTTCACATCCCTTGTTAATTGTATACCTAGGTATTTTATTCTTTTTGTAGCAATTGTGAATGGAAGTTTGCTCATGATTTGGCTCTCTGTCTGTCATTGGTGTATAGGAATGCTTGTGATTTCTGCACATTGATTCTGTATCCTAAGACTTTGCTAAAGTTGCATTTCAGTGTAAGGAGATTTTGGGCTGAGACAATGTGGTCTTCTAAATATACAATCATTTTGTCTGCAAATAGAGACAATTTGACTTCCCCTTTTCCTAACTGAATACACTTTATTTTTTTTTTTTCTTGCCTGATTATCCTGACCAGAACTTCCAATACTATATTGAATAGCTGTGGTGAGAGAGGGCATCCTTGTCTTGTGCCAGTTTTCAAAGGGAATGCTTCCAGTTTTTGCCCATTCGGTATGATAATTGGCTGTGGGTTTGTCATAAGCAGCTTTTATTATTTTGAGATACATTCCATTGATACCTAGTATATTGAGATTTTTTAGCATAAAGGGCTGTTGAATTTTGTCAAAGGCCTTCTCTTCATCTATTAAGATAATCATGTGGTTTTTGTCTTTGTTTCTGTTTATATGATGGATTACATTTATAGATTTGTGGAACAACCAGTACCAGCTACTGCAAAAATATACCAAATTGTAGGGACCATCGACACAATGAAGAAACTGCATCAACTAATGGGCAAAACAACCAGCTAGCATTAAAATGGCAGGATCACATTTACACATAAAAATATTAACCTTAAGTGTAAATATGCTAAATGCCCCAATAAAAAGATGTAGACTGGTAAATTGGATAAATAGTCAACACCCATCAGTGTGCTGTATTCAGGAGACCCATCTGACATGCAAAGACACACATAGACTCAAAATAAAGGGATAGAGGAAGATTTACCAAGTAAATGGAGAGCAAAAAGGAAGCAGGGGTTGCAATCCTAGTCTCTGATAAAACAAATTTTAAACCAACAAGATGAAAAGAGACAAAGAAGGGCATTACATAATGGTAAAGGGATCAATGAAGCAAGAAGAGCTAACTATCCTAATATATATGCACCCAATACAGGAAATCCCAGATACATAAAGCAAGTTCTTAATGACCTACAAAAAGACTTAGATTCCCACACAATTATAGTGGGAGACGTTAACACTCCACTGTCAATGTTAGATCAATGAGACAGAAAATTAATAAGGATATCCAGGACTTGAGCACAAATCTGGACCAAACAGACCTAATAGACATTTACAGAACTCTCTACCCCAAATCCACAGAATATACATTCTTCTCAGAACCATATCACACTTACTCTAAAATTGACCACATAATTGGAAGTAAATCACTCCTCAGCAAATGTAAAAGAACAGAAATCATAACCACCTCTCTCTCAGACCACAGTGCGATCAAATTAAAGCTCAGGATTAAGAAACTCACTTAAAACCACACAACTACATGAAAACTGAACATCCTGCTTCTGAATTACTACTGGATAAATAATGAAATGAAGGCAGAAATCAAGATGTTCTTTGAAACCAATGAGAACAAAGACATAATGTACCAGAATCTCTGGAACACATTTAAAGCAGCGTCTAGAGGGACATTTACAGTACTAAATGCCCACAAGAGAATTAAGGAAATTTCTTCCTTGCCCTCTGATTGATTTTAAGATATTCTCTTTAGTTCACACAGCTTCTGCTTTGTGATTATTTAGTTTCATGGATATGTGGGTGTATAGTTTTGTGAAATTTTGATTTTTTTTTTGCCATTACATCTTTAAATCATTTTCTGACCACTCCCCTCCTGACCATCCTGGCACTCTAACTGCATGTACATCAAACTGCTTGAAATTGTCCCATAGCTTAGTGACACTTCATTGTTCTTTATTTGGCTTTTTTCTCTACAAATTTAATGTAAGTGGTTTTTAGTGATATATCTTTGAGATCTTTTCCAGTTGTCATCACATTATTTAATTATCATCAAACTAATCTTTTCTCCTTATAATCAAATTTACAATTTACCCTGTCTCACACATTATAGTTCTTATATCTAAAGTTATGTTTGGGATATTTTTATATCTTCCATATCTCTACTTAACTTTTCAAACCTATGAAATGAATGGAATTATAATAATAAATGAATTTATTTCCATGTATGCTAATTTAGTTCTTAATTGATATTAAATGAATTTTTTTTTTCTCATAGACCATATTGCATCTTCATTTTAGATCTGATGATTTTTTTACTGGATGCCAGACATTGTGATTTATATTTTGAGAGTGTGGAGATTTTAATATTCCTATAAATATTTTTGAGCTCTGTTTTGAGAGTCCAGTTAAGTCACCTGGAAAACATTTGGTTCCTTTTTGTCTTTAGCTTAAGATTTATTGGTTCGAATTAGAGCACTATTCAGATTAGTAGTGATTATTTCCCACTGCTAAGGTAAAACTTATCTGTACTGTAGAAAGTAGAAAGTTCCTCTTCAAAGTTTCCCTTCTTGTTAAAGAATAATAATGATGAATGTTAGAAATAATGTTCTTTTAAAGACTTTCTTCAAAGCCTTCTTGCTTTTTGCTAGTAACTCTTTGTTAAGCCCTATCCTATGTAGCTGTTAGATATAAGGAAATAAGTACATTCTATATCTTTTACTTTATATTTGTGCTTGATGTGTACATAGGCATGCCTCAGCTCACAGCCTATGCCCCTTCCTCATTTATAAATGTTATTACATTTCTAAGACCTTTCAGAAGCAACTTCCTTTCTTTGTTGTCATTGTTGTTCTCCATTGCTTTTATCTATTTAGAAAGGTTTTAATTTGTTAGCCAATCAGGATTAGTTTAGATTGTGAGGTCTGGCTCCAACCAATGGAGATTGGACACAGCAGTAAGGACCTAATGTGTAAGAAATAAATATGCCTGCCTTTCCTTGGTTGATTGTACTCTTGTGGCAAGATGGCTAAACGGGAGCACTCTTTCTGCAGAAAGTAAAATTTCCTTGCTGAGAAAACTTTTTGTTTGAATGCTAATTTTTTTGTATACCTAGGAACAAGCATTCTGTCTTTAACATCAACACATTGCTTCATGTTCAACAGGCTTTCCATTACGGCAGGTGGAAATGGATGTTCCAGGCCTATGAGAACTTCGGGCACTGTTACCTCTATTATTTTTGGATGGTCCTCGTCTTAACTTTGGTAGTTACCTCAGGTGCATGTGCTGGTTTGTGCTTAACTGAATAGTGAGGGGTAACTTGTGCAGACATCTAGAGTTTTCTCTCTCTCTCTTACTTCTGTCTCTCTCTCTCCAGCTCCTCCTCTAGCCAATGCTCCATCTCTTCTGTACAGAAAGTCTGTAATGCTTTGACTAGATTCCTTTTCTTGGCCTGAGCCAAGAAACTCTGTTAAGGCAGTAAACTGGTGAAAATGCAGGAATTAACTAATTTGCTACCCATCTCTCAGGGATCTTTGGTCTCCATTGCTTGATAACCTGTGTCTTGATGGTTTCATGAAGTTTTTTTCTCCTCTTTGTGGGGATTAAAGGGAGAAAGAGAGTGTGTTTAATATGATAAAGTGAATCTTGTTCTCATTTTTAGTTTCTGGTTGGAAGTAGAAGTCATTTTGTATATTTTAAACATGTTTGTTTTCTTCTGTTAGTTACGTATTTCTGGTACTGGGACATAGTATTTTTTTACTGTAATATATATTTTGTTTTATATTTTAATTATTATTATTTGAGATAGAATCTCGCTCTGTTGCTCAGGCTAGAGTGCAGTGGCACGATCTCAGCTCACTGCAACCACCACCTCCTGAGTTCAAGCAATTCTCTTGCCTAAACCTCCTGAGTAGCTGGGATTACAATTGCCTGCTACCATGCCCAGCTAATTTTTGTTTTCATTTTTTTTAATAGACATGGGGTTTTGCCATGTTGGCCAGGCTGGTCTTGAACTTCTGACTTCAGGTGATTCACCTGCCTCAGTCTCCCAAAGCACTGGGATTACAGGCATGAACCCCTGCACCCAGCCTAATTTTTGCATTTTTAGTAGAGACAGGGTTTCACCATATTGGCCAGGCTGGTCTTGAATTCCTGAACTCGTGATGCACTCACTTTGGCCTCCCAAAGTTCTGGGATAACAGGAGTGAGCCATCCAGCCTAGCCTTTATTTATTTATTTATTTTAACTTTGTGCCACAATGCTGAGTAATTGGCACAGCAGGAAACAGATTGTATCTAGAAAGCTTTATTATTTTGACACAACTACCTATAACTTACCTTTAAAAGATGTGATTTCAACTACATTCATATATTCCATTCTTTCAGATATATATTGCTGCATTAAAAATTACCCTTAAATTTTATTACTTATAAAAACGATTTAATTTGTTCATAATTTTGTCAGTCAATTTTTTACTGTGTTTATCTAAAAAACTTTTCCCTTTGGTTGTCATCAATTTGAAGTAAATGTGATTAAATCAATTCAAAATGAAGGAAAAAAAATGTCCTGTAGGCCTAAAACAGCTTTTAAAAAGTTCCAGTGTTTGCCAGTATTTCCTTCCCTCTTTTAAATACTCTTTAAGCCTTCCAACTTTATATTCAATGATAGCTGTTACGGATTTCAATTACAAGGAGATCCTTGCATATAAACAATCATTTATTTATTTTTCACTTACTTTTGTTGTATAAAAAACTACCCCAAATTTGTTAGCTTATGAAAAGAACATTTCATTTTCCCATTTTGTTTTTTTGTGGTTCAGAATTTGGGCTCAGAAGACTAATTATAATGGTCTTGTATGAATCACTCATGTTGTTGTGATTATCTGGTCAGTCTGTTGAGGTTGGGATGTCCAAAACTCCCTTTGCATGTTTAGTGTTCAGGACTGCTTTTTAAATATGTCTGCTATCTTCAACAGGCCAATCTGGCTTTGTTCAAATGACAGAAGAGTTAACAGCAGCAAAAGAAGGAAAGCTCCATTGTTCAAGCACATAAGTTTGTAAGCTTTTGCTTGGGACATTTTGCTAATATTTCATTGTCCAAAGGAATTCACACACCAAAACCAGGGTCAATGTGGAGAATGCTCTGCAGATGTGATGACATGGAGGATTGATGTTCCAGAGATCATCTATAGCAATCTACATACACAGCCACGTCACTTACTTATGTCCAGGTTTCCACCAGAACTGAAGATCCTCTCTTAATATACTTTAATATACTTAAGCACTTCAGAAAATACACCAAAACCATTTATTTTTCTTGGAGATGTCTGTGTTGATTCCCACCACTGTCAGATGCTAATGTTTACCTTATGTGCTAAATACCTACGTCATAGTCCTTTTCCAGGGACTTCCATTCATCTCACACCTACACATTCCTGATGCTTCTTTCCTTTGTTATAGCACCTATTTTGTGGAATCCATGAATAGTAGACAACTGTTATACTGTTATAACCAATTATATTTTTAACATATGTCTGCCCCACAAAGTTTAAGTATATTTTTCTTCACTTTTAATTTCCCACTTTGTGATTACTTCCTTTTCCATGGATAATAAAAATATCTGCCTCTTCCAAACCCCACTGGGGTATAGGCATATATGACTTAGATTCATCCAATAAGTTGCACTCTGCTGATTTGGTAGTTAGTACACAGGAGCTATATGGTATGGCAGCTGCATGTGGAAATACTGACTTCTGGAATTCGTGAGACCTCTGATTTTCAGTCCTGAGCATGAAAGTCCAACACTGCAGACAGGAAGAGCAGTGATATTTTCATTAGAAAGTTCTCAGAAGGGGTTAGACTCTGTCCCTGTCTATGTTACCCCTAGTCTTGTATAAGTCAGCAAACCTGTGTTACCCGTAGTCTTGTATCGTATAAGTCAGCAAACAGTCTGGCCATCCCAAAGTTTTTGAATAAACAATGTCTTTTAATGAACACCTCTCTCATTCAAGTAAATTTTATCATTTGCAACCAAGAGCCATAATGGATACAACATGTTATCTTCTTTCTTTGTTTACACTTTATTTTGGTAATATTCATCTTCTAAGCATCTTCATGTTATTAAGTCCATGAGAGGCTTATTTGTAATATTCTCATGTCTTAGACCTTTTGGGCTGCTATACCAAAATACCACAGACTGGGTAATTTATAAACAATAGAAACTTATTTCTTTCTGTTATGGAGGCTGAGAAGTCCAAAATTAAGGTGCTGGCTGCTGAGGGCCCAGTCTCTTTTCTTCCAAGATGGCACCTCGTTGACGCATCATCTGAGGGGGAGAAAATCTGTGTCCTCACATGGCAGAAGAGCAAAAGGGCCTAAACCAGTTCCCTCCAGCCCTTTAACAAGGTACTAATCTGTTCATGAGTTTGGCGCCTGACATGGTTTGGCTCTGTGTCCCTTTCCAAATCTCATCTTGAATTATAATCCCCGTGTGTCAAGGGGAGAACCTGAAGGGAGCTGATTGGATTATGGGGACAGTTTCCCCCATGCTGCTCTCCTGATAGTGAGCGAGTTCTCACAAGATCAGATGGTTTCATAAGTGTCTGGCATTTGTCATGCTTGCACTCACTCCCTCCTGCCACCTTGTGAGGAAGGTGCCTGCTTCCCTTTCCACCATGGTTGTAAATTTCCTGCCGCACCCCCCCACAGCCATGTGGAACTGTGAGTTTATTAAACTCTTTATTTTATAAATTACCCAGTCTTGGGTATTTCTTTATAGCAGTGTGGAAACAGACTAATATAGAGCCCTTATAACGTAATCACTTCCCAAAAGGCTCGGCTTCCTAACACCACCAAAATGGGGATTAGAATAAAATGGGGATTTTAGAGGGAACACATTTGAATCATAGCATTACGCATACTTGAAAATTTTAAATTAACCTTTACAATTGATTATAAACTTCTCTGGGTGCAAAAGCGAGGTTGGACATCCATTCCCATTAGCATTTTAAAGGTTTATCTTTGTCCACTTTTAAGTTGAGCCCAGTTTGATTCCTTGATACTTTTTATGTTGTTTGACATTTTATTCTCTATGAAAGCTTTTAGAAATCATGACGTTATTTTTATGGTTCACCAAAAAATGTGCTATTATTCCATTTTATCATTCCTTATGCTGGGCATTCAGTTTTTATTTTCTATTTAAAAACCTTATATGCTGTAACTATGAAAAATGTTCTTATATTATTTCTTTGATATTCTCCTGAAACTCTTTTCTTTCTCTTTGTTCTGGAAGAACTTTTAGTCAGGTATCTCCTGAAAATAACCTTTAACTTGTTTATTTTTTTCTTCTAATTCTTATATTGTTCTACTTTTGTGATATTGCTTAGAAAATTCTCAATTTTACCTTCACAACTCGTAATAAACATATCATGCCTGCCTTCACTAAACATGTCTGCAACTTTTTAAAAAAATCATTCATTGAATGGATGATAATCCCCAATGTTCTGGTTTTCTTCATGTATTAACTTTACCTACCTTTTTGAGGATATTAAAATAATTTTGAAGTTTTCTTTTTTTGTCATATCATCTCTTTTTATAATACTTGCTTGGATTATTTATTATTCTGTCTGGCATTTATCAATATTGTAATCACTTGTTGATTCTTTATATTTGAGGGCAGGCTAAAATGGTTATTGAAATCTCTATGTTCCTATTTGATGGTCTATGCTATGGTATGAGGTGCAGACCTGGATGTTTCCATGGGAGCTTTTTAGATGAGCCCATTTACAGATGTTTTATATGGGGTGACCTAGTTGACTCAGAACAAGTAATCCACTATTCTTACTGGTGGGAGGGGTCTATAAGCTTGGTTGTAAGGGTCCTGAGGACATAATGGGGAAGAGAGGAATATCAACTCAAATTTTTTTTTCCTGCAGACTTTTACTGAACCTCCTGTTTTTAATAAGGTGTATTGCTACTGTCCTGTTGGATTCCTTTTATTTGACATCCAAAGTTACTTTTATTCAAAATATTGAGAAAATACATTTCTAAATTTTTTCAGGGATATGTAGACCCTACCTATAAGACTGAAGTTCAACTGTCATAAACAAAGTACAAATCACCCATTCATCTTACAATTTCTAAAATGTTCTTGTCTGTTTTCATTGCTTATATAATTTTCTCCTTTCTTTTATTTTGAGGTGTTTGTCTTTTTTTATTCTTTCACTGTTAGGTTCATGTGGATTTTGAAGACAATAAACCAAATATGCATATGTATCCCTCATATTAACTGGATTGGGTATGATAGTGAAGTTTTTGAAGAAAATTATAATGTTCAATTATTTTTGAAAAGCTTTAGTTATTTATGGTAATTCTGCTTATTGGAACAACATGCTATAATTAAAATATTTTTTATAAAGATACATACTTTATGGAAATTGGTTATGGTGAGGAATAGACTAATAACTAATTTTATATCCATTGTTATTGCAATAATTTTTAAATGTTCATTAATAGGAAGCAATAAATATTAAATGGCATACCTCAAGATATTATCAATGTGTAAGAGTGATTAAATCACAAATTGCTTGTAATCATTTTTCATGATTTGTGTATTCTTTCTGTTTATTTTAATAGGTAGATGACATTTTTAAAATGAAAAAGAAATAGACAAGAGAATACATGCGCTTAAAAGTTATTTCTATGTCGTATGCAAAAATTAACAGTGTCCTTTTCATGCTTAGCTGGCCAACTGTTTCTACCAGCTGAACATATTGGCAATTTACCAAGAGAATGGAGCACACACCTAATTTTCATAATTATGGAAATTATTTAGCAGCTGCTGTTTCTTTTCTTTTTAACCTTTTTGCAGAAATATGTATTGTGTAAAAGGATTGTAAAAGGGTGATTAGTCTATCTGTACCATTAGTATAAACAACATGGAGAGATAGAGCAACCCATCATTAAGTAGCTATGTAACTCTAGAATATATATATATATGTCTTTTCTCAGTATAAATATTTTTAATCTATTAAATGGAAGTTTGACTCCAGCATAGCTCTGATCAGCAATATTATACCCACTTTGCTTATAACTGAGAAACCCTTTTGAAATGACTTACACTAGACATTTTTAAGTTTTCTCAGTTCACTGTACTCTGCATCACAGTAATTTTTTCATGGCATGCTTTAGGCCAACAGACGTACCAAACAGTTTCAATTTATCTATTAAGGTTTCAAACAATTTAATAAATATTTATATCCTAAATTGGAACAATAAATATATATATATGTTATATATGTTAAATGACAAAAAAATATTTATTTTCTTCTTAAATAGTCACAATTGCTTACTAGGAAAAATGCCTTTGGTGCTGTACTGCCTCTAAAACCTGGAACCAGATTGGACACCACCACCCTTATTTTATGTTCCACAGTAATTTTCTTGCATTATATTGGTGCCTGCTTCTAATTCCAACACCTGCTTAAATCCCAGCTTCACACAAATATCAAATTCTTGAAAGGAATGCAATGGGATCTAATGTGCAAGCTGTGACATATCTCAAGCTGCTAGCTCACATAGCTTTCAAAAGATATTGAATATCTTTTCTTTTGTTTCAAAAAATTTAAACTGCCTTTTAGAGTTATCTCTGTGGTTCTGCAGGGTGCTTCAACAAATAGTTTTGGAATCATGGACTTACATAACATATCTAGAAATATTTAGAAAGCTAATATTTGCTCTTCTGGAGACATGTTTACATGTAATGGCATTAGACTATTTTTTCATATAAATTTTTATAAATTCCAGAGCTAGAAGAATCTCTAAATTGTACTCAATTCACTTAACTCGTTTTACAGATAAAGCCATCAAAACAAGTAAATTGCATGGCTTGCCAAAGGACACAGAGATAATGCATAGACTGTCACTCTCACTGTTAATATCACTGTTTTTTTTTTTGAGACAGAGTTTTCCTCTTGTTGCCCAGGCTGTAGTGCAATGTTGCGATCTTGGTTCACTGCAGCCTTGCCTCCCAGGTTCAAGTGACCGGCCTCAGCCTTACAAGTAGCTGGGATTACAGGCATGTGCCACCATGCCCAGTTAATTTTGTATTTTTAGTAGAGATGGTGTTTCTCCATGTTGGTCACCTTGTCATGAACTACTGACCTCAGGTGATCTGCTCACCTCAACCTCCCAAAGTGCTGGGATTACAGGTGTGAGCCACCTCACCCGGCTGTTATATCACTTTTGATGTTTTATTACAATGTTCTGTTGACTTTTCAATCTTGCTCACTGAACAACAGAAATCATGTCTTTGGTCTTTCATTTTCAGAGTGAGTACAAAAGACATTGTATATGCTCAATAAATGTCTCTTTAACCTATAAAAAAGTTGAGATAAGCATCTGAATTCAAATCAGATACATTTATCATATCACAATACCTTTGATAAGTGGGTTTTTGCAGTCACATATCATACAAAATCCAAATTTTCTTGCTTGGCAGAAAAATCAATATTCCTCTTGCCTCCAGATTCTAAATATTTAAGAAGAATTTATATTTCATTAGAATATCTAAGTAGCAGCCTCATTTTTTATATATATATCTATATATATCTATCTATATATATCTATATATATCTATCTATCTATATATATCTATCTCTATCTATCTATATATATCTATATATATATCTATATATATCTATATATATCTATATATATCTATATATATATCTATATATATATATATATCTTAGTCTCACCAATTTTTGTCTTATTTAGCAACTTAAACATTTGATTATTTCAAATATACTCAAATATCTTTTTTGGCACTCAGATATTTAAAAAAGTCTAATCAAGATGAAAAATCTGGTTAGAAAAATAAAATCTGTTAACTAACTCAAATTAATATACAATTATATGTATTATTTTATTGTGTGTTTCTTTATTCAGTCTGCCAATTTAATTTAAACATTCTTAATTGCCATTTGCTGTTGTAGCTACTGGTAATTAAAAAATGGGACAAAATGCTACTGTTGATAATTCAAAATCTGGTAAAATATACAAAAACCTAAACAACTGGCTCTAATAAAATGTAATGAAAAATTATCATACTAAACACCAAGAATAGTTTATTGTCTTCAAGTAGTTCAGAGACTTCTGAGAGCACAACTGAAGCAAGGGAGAAAGTCCAGTCAGGATGAAAAAAAAGTATGAACATAAAGGAAGGATCCATAAATGTTTAAGAAGTTTCTGGGAGAAAATATATAGTGAGGTGTGTTGACGCTTGAAAATGAGAAGAGCTGAAGGCAGAATATTACTCTGGAAAATAATAATTGAAGGAATGGAGTCTCGGAGGGTTTGACTAACTCATGTTGCCTAGGAGGTACTCCCTGTCAGAATCCCATGACACTCTTGATAAATGGTGTTTTTTCTAGGGTTTTCTCTGGAGTAAATATTGAACTATGATTCAAATTTTGGTCTTCTGGATAAGTCACAGAAGCAAGACTCATCTGTGTTTAAACTGTAATTGTTACCTGACCTTGGAATTTTCTCAGATCTAATTTTTTTGTCAGAAAATGTGGAAAACAGAAATCTTGAAGTGTTTGTATGGAAATTAAATAGAATAAATTTATCTTGCCTAGTACAATGACTAACCCACAGCGTTGTTTTTAAAAAAGAAAAAAATTAAAAAGTTAGATTATGTGTCTCATTCAAAATCCATTAAAGCACAGCACTTAACATTTTCACACTAATGCTTTAATCTGTTTTTGGCATTTTCCTTAAGGAAGAATTAGCAAATTCCAACTGGCACAACCTAACATAACTGAGAGAAGCAAGCAAAGTTTAAATAGCTATGATTATATTTTATGTATAGTAGGGACTGTAAAAAACTGGGCAGATCATGCCCAATCTAAAGAGACATCCAATGTTCAGCCCAAGTTCGAGTGAAGTGATGTCATGTTGAAATATGGGATAGTTACGTCAAATCTTCCAGTTTTTTAAAAGAGAATCTAGAAATATAGATTTCTTTTAAAAGCACATTTCAAATGCTTTTGTTCAGCAGTAATCCTGTGCCTTGTGTACCCTCTGCATCAACAAGACTTCAAATCAATGACTATTCTAACCAGTTCTAAAGGAGGCTTTTGTTTGTTTGTTTTAATTTCTATGCCAAGATAAATAAGCTTTTCTTGATTTCACCAGTCTTTACACTGCTCTTGCTTACGTAAATGACATGCTCTGTAACTGGCCTGCCAGCAAACTCAAATAACCTTGGGAGAATGTGCATTGCTCACATGCCTTACCCACAGGTATCCAAAGGATAAAGAGGGTGGTTGAACTGAGTTCTCTTCCTTGAGGTGTCTCTGTCATGCCATAGATAATGGAAGAAGTGGATTCCAGGGAAATTGGTCATTCTGCATACTAATTAGTCTCTGGAATAACAAATGAAGTGAGATAATTTGCTCTCTTTTCAGCATTATAAACTTTCTGTGCTTTAGGCATCGGGTGACCTGATTAGGCAGGACCACAGCTATAGGACACAGTAATAAAATGAAGGAGAAATGAAGAAAGATTTTCCAAGAGACAGATTTCTGTAGAGAAAGCCCTCAGAAGCATATAGGGAAACATATTAATTTTGCATCTGGGACAATGCAGCTTCCTCTGAGGCCAGGAACTTGACTCTATTCAGGTGAGATAGTTGTTTGCCATGGTTTGGATTCTCATGCCCATGACTCTCCTTTGACTTCTGTCATCCTCCACACTTTCCTTCCTCTCCTGTTTACTTTCCCAATACATGGAGTTCATCAGATGTAATAAAAGTTTAATCCAAATTCTCTTTAGAAAAAGGCCATTGTGAAACAGTAACGGAGTATTAGGGGAGATGATTATGACACCATATGTTTGGACACTACTGGTGAGCACTTAAGTTTGTGTATTTGTTCCATTGTCCCCCACTTATTGCCTGAAGCCTCCTCAATGAAGGTGGGGTGGGAAGAACATCTGTTTAGCATTTGGAGACCTTGGTTGAATCAGAATAAGGAAGGGACATTAGGTAACTGTTAACTTCTCTCAAAGTTGAGCTCTTTATCTCTAAAATCTGCTTAGCTCTGTTATCACTGCATTGCTTCAGGATTAAAGTAGTTAATTTAGGTAAAATCACTAGCAGATATTATTCAACAAATGGCATATCTCTATTATTGTTTTATCCTCCTGAATATTGTTTTGACATCATTGACTCTGTCTTCCTTCTGACCTCCAACTTGTCCTTCTTCATTTCTGGGTGTAGATTAAGCTAATTTTGGGAGAATTTTGTTTGTAGTTTAACTTTAAAGGAAGGATAATAATAACCCTTCCCAAAACCACTCCTTCCATATTAGGAACCAAAACTGACATTGTAATACTAATGAAAGGCCATAATGTTAGGATTATGAGAGGGGCATTTTGCTAAGATATAACTTTAATTACATAATAACCAGCCATTGTTCTGTAGGTCATAAGATTTATAAGTTCCCCAATTACTCATAGATAAAAATACATAAGAATCACTTTTGTTGAACCTAAGATTGGGCTGACTCAGCATACAAAGATCGCTTTCCACACTCCTGTGATTTCACCCCAACCAATCAGTAGTATGCATTCTCCAGTCCCCTGCCTGCCAAATTATCCTTAAAAATTCCAAGTCTCCAAATATTGGGTGAGACTGATTTGAGTAATAAACTCCTGTTTTCCACTTAGCAGGCTCTCTGTATATTGTATATATACTATATATATATATATATATATATATATATATATATGTGTGTGTGTGTGTATGTGTGTATATATGTAAACTATGTATACTATACATGATATATATACACTTTATATATAGTATATGATTTATAAAAGGTAAAAATAAATGTGGATCATGCAAAAGCTAATAAAGAGCTTATAGTCTAGATCAAGAAAAAATGGTAGTCATAAATAAGTCTGCATGAATTCAGTTACTGCAGTTGTTAAAATTTGTTCTGTGTGTTCTAAGATATAAGATGAAAAGCAAAGATATGATCACTAATAAAATGTTTTCTTTCAAAATCACAGTTGAATAAATGCTTTAGTTTTTCTTAAGCAAAATTTAGAATTTTGCTATAAATCTTTCTAAATAAAATGTCCTCTATTGAGGCCTTAATACTGCTTACAATGTAGGCAGTTGATATATAACTCTATTTAAAGCTAATATCCAATGGAGTCACCTCATATCATATTATCTATATTTACACTGTTTATCTTTCAGAGAATCTCAGGCCAAGTGTGATATGTGGATTATTTCAGGTCTTGCTATGTTAGGTTATCTCCTCATCAGAATTTGGGGAAACAAACTAAAGATTCTTTACACCTCAGGTGTAATGTTATACCTGAATGACATTTGGGAGAGGAGGGCAAAAATAAAACAGCAAAAATACTCCAAATATTCTTCAATATTTAATATGAAATTAGTTAATGCCACTTTGGACTTTGTCATTTGATATGTGAACATTCAGCTTTAGGGATAACTACTGGTGACCTTTGGGCAAAAAGACTTTTTTTTTAGTGTGTGGTTAGAAAACACTGTGACAATCTGCACCTGATTCATAGACCTGTAATTTCACAGAATATATTATTCTGAATTTGGATTTAAATTAGTAAAGAATTTCATTAAACATTTATTCAAAAAAGTTAACAATGTCAAGCAGTGGTGCAGAATATTTAAACTAAAATATTATATGATTACTGAGGCATTCATTTGTGTGGTTTATTATACCTACATCTAGTATTGTTATGTCCTGAAAAGTACAAGTCTGGAAGAAAACTGATGCAGACAAACAGAAAAGAAGGGAGGTAACAATTGCAACCGTTCTGCTTTTATAGAGTCAGTAAAAGGGAAAAACATACATACAGAAGACTTCAATTTTTTATGCTGAGCTCCTTTTAAGTAGAGTTATTCTTGATGCTCTGAATGAAAAATAAAATTCATCAAAGAAGTAAATATTTAACCAGAGGAGATCTCAGATATTCACAAGATAAATAAAGCAGCAAATCAGAGGGATGATTCTCTCTTATCAATGGGAGAAATATCATTCTGGCTTTTCTAGGGTTTTCCTTTCAATGTCTTGTAATAATAACCCATTTCAGTGAAGTGAAATTAACAACTACTGAACACCATAGCCTTGAATTTGATTCTAAGACATTTTTAAAACTATAATATTCTGCTTAAGATGACACTAAAATCTACTTCCTCATTTTAAAATGGTAGTTTGCTTTTCAAGGGAAAATAATTGCTCTACACAAAGAAACCATACCTTGGTTTCTGCAAAATAAGGCAGTTTCTCTGTGTATGAATTAAAACCTATATGTTACATATTTCTTTTTGCCAAATAAACATTTGTGTTCTATATACGAAAGCCTTTCTGCAAAGAATATAGTGAAAACACTATTCTATCATTGGTTCCCAGGAGGAAAAATGGAGAAAAGAATACAATTTTTGTTCTCATTCTTCATTAAAATTCCATGCCTCACTCATGGATTTTCTCAGTCTTAATTCCTTCTGTTGAAGATTTTCATCATACTAGTCAAATGTAATCTTTTCCTTCTTCAAAATTCCACAGATTTTCCATCTGATTATTTCGAATAACTTTTTTATACCACTAATCATGATTTCTATCTGCATCGCTTAACCTTGGAGAAGTAAATCTCTTAAAAGAAGAGACTAAGTCTACCCTATACCAAGAGTTCCTTGTTAATGCCAGGTGCAGAGGTGACCAGCATATTCATACTGATGCAAGAAAAACCTCCCAGTAGTCTCTACCCCACCTAGGTGTGAAAAGAATTTTGCATTCATAATGATAGTAGCAAACTATCTCTAATCCCAGTGACACCTGTGTCTCTGTAGTGCCTGTCCTGTCATGACTAATGCCAATTACAGGAAATGCTTAATTATCTTTAAACAGAGATGCTGTCATATCTTCTACTTGTTTATAAATGACACACAAAGCATTCACTTTTTCTTGTTAACAGGGAATCTTCCTTCTCCCAAAAAACACTTAAATCAACTCGAACTTTTACTGATTACACTAAACCAACCATTATGCTAACTGCTTTAAGTGCTGCTACTAGGTGCTATTTAGAAGACAGGTTTTATACACATTTTACTATGCCCTCTGTTTCAATAATAATATTTAAATACAAATTCCTCTTGGCAACATTGCGTTTTCTCCTGCTGGGCTTCAAGTTCCTAGCTCTTTGATCTGCTCTGCATTTTCTTCAACAGCACTCTAAGTTCAAGCTGTATTCTAATTTCATTCCAACAGCCATTTCTCAATAATGCTTTCTGCTTAGCATAGGTACCAACTACATTTTTTCTCTTATTAAGTTCTTTTTTTTTTGAGACTCTGCAAATCAATTACAGGTCATGTTTTTTATAAAGACAGCTGTTTATACAAACCGCTTTCTATAACACAGAGTCTCAGTGTAGAAGGATTGGGATCTTGGTCTCTTTCGGAAGTTCTGGTGCTCCTGTGTAAACTGGTCCATTTCCACTCTACAGCATATACACTCAGGGATATAAAGAATGGCAGTATTGTCCAAGCCACAGAAAATCAGTTACATCCTTCCACCCAAGCAACTACTTACCTATTTATCTTATCTTTGCCTGATGAAAAAGAAAAAGTTTTCGAAAGGATTCCTCCCATAATCATAAAATATGCTTCCAGGTGATTGCTGTTCTCCACCTGTGCACATAGAAGTCGAAAGCATAATCATGATTTACCTTTAATCATAAAGGGTAGTACTAGAAATGTAATCCTCCATAATGCCCAGTGTAAAAAACAGCACAAAGATTAACAATGGGACTTATGTAAAAAGCGTATGTGACATAGAAGAGGCAATGTAATTTCTCCACTGTTATCAAAAGAATAATTGTCCTTTTAATCTATCTCTGGTACTCTTTGTGTGATCCACTGCAACTAGCCCTTTGGGTGCTTTAGTTTCCAGATCTCTCATGTAGAGAATCCCAATATAACATAACAAAACATATATTTATGATACATTGAATACATGTTTATTTTAAATTATTGTCAGTGACACAAAATATTTTTCTTCTTAATAAACAAAACAGATTGGTTGAAAAGATAGTCACATATACCACTGAATATCAAACAAATTATAAAACAGTTATTACAACGGAATTATAGATAAAGTAAAATCAAATTAGAAGTTAGAGTTTAGCTTAGAAAATGAGCATTTTGAACAAAGTTTAGATCTTGCAATCAGCAAACCTAGAGATTTTAGTCAAGTCTTTCTGAATCCAACCCCTAATTCAGAAAAATCCCCTGATTCAGAATCAGGGGTTGGATTCAGAAAGATTTGACTGAAAACTCTAGGTCTGTTCAGGTTTACAATCTATAACAACTGCATGAAGACCAAATAAGGTATGATTATGATGGGAACTCGTAAAATAAAAAGCATTTTTAATATCTCATCTGTAAATGTTACCAATTCTGATAATTTTGATACATTTAGTGTCTCTCATAGCTCCATTATGTATCCTGATCTGCATGTTGCTAGGGGAAAAAAATGTGTTGCTTTTTTCCAATGTAGAGATAAAGCATGGCTTTGTAGTAGATGGCTAGCTATTTAAGCTCCCTGACTTGTAGTGACCTCATGTGTAAAAACCTTTGCAGCATTCACAGAGAAATTAAATGAAAGAGTGAATGCATCCTATTGGTGCCAACTTGCCACTCCTACAAAGGTCAACTATTTTTCCTTAAGTTAAGAGGAAATGTCCCTCTAAGTAAATTTTCCAAAATATTAGAACCAGCAAAGATTTTGATAATCTAATTCTTTATTTTTCCAGACGTGAAAGATGAAGCCCACTAATTCGATGTGACTTTCCAAAGATTATACACCCATATTTAAGAAATTCTAACCTGTTTGAGACCCTTTCTGTGTCCAGAGTAAGGTTGCGATCCTTAATGACAATTCTGGACTGGCTTTTAAAGAATTCACCCAAAACCACACCTGAAAGTGAGGCAGGCTGAAAGATTTCATAAATATCAACTCTATTCCTTTCAGTATAAATGGTACTGCATATATACCTACTATTGTTCTAAGACACTGGTAATTATGCTGAGAAATTTACAAAGTAGGGAAGAACAAAAACATATTTTATAAAATAAGTAGTTTGTGAAAAATTAAATATGTTTTTCATCATAAGGTTTATGCTTCATCTCTCTCTACATAAATTTGAAAACTGTCTGTTTTAACAAATATCTTCATTTACCAGAAGACCAAGTAACTCATTTCATCAATATATTGCATTATACATTAACTTTAATTGAGTCAGACCAAATCCATACTTAAGCCTTTTCTTATGCTCAAGCTTAAGGTAGGAAGCACTAAGAGACAAAAATAAGAACGTGTCAGCAGTGGAACTCCTAGAGGAAAGGCAATTTATTTTGATTAGTAGTCAAATTGATTATTAGGTTTGCCTTTTATGGGTTTATATCACTTATCAGTAGAAATATTTAGGGAATCTTTTTTTTGTTTTGGCAAAATCTTCAGTATGGTTCTTTTGTTTCACAAACATAAAGCAAATAGGAATGCAACTAATGTAGAAATATAGGAAGTAGGTAGTCAAGCATTTTGTCTGTGAAGCCTTTAATAGCTAAATGGGGGGGGTGATAAAATTATACCTTTCAATATTCACTGATATGCAGAGCATCTGTTGTTTATATGTTAGCTAAGTTTTGCAGATTCTAGAAATATTTTAGAAGGAAAGGGCCTAAAACCCTACTGTCTTTCCCTGTGATAACATGTATGATCACTTTCATGCTTGAACCTAGCTATGTCCCGGGCTTAGGGTGCACACTTGGGAAGGTTCATTTTCTTCATCTGTATCTCTGGACTTTACTACTGCATGATCTCCAACATGTAATGAATGATACTTTTAGTACCAAGGGCCTCTTACCCTACTCATTTGGATTCTTACATAAGGCCTAATTCTAACTTGACAGCTTCGGAAAGTATTTCTAAATTTTAAGATTTTGTGTTAAAAATGTTCAGATATATAATAAATTCTCTGCTAACCACGGGTTCTTGCCTATTATTTTAAGCTTTTCTTCAGTCTCCTTAATAAAACCACTATATGCTACATCTTCAAGCTAGAACTTCCAATCCTTCAGTGTGACACAGGCCTCATTAAAAAGGAAAACTTACCAGCAACTCAGCAGTGAGAATATAGGACCTCTATATAGTTTTTTTTTTTTTTTTTTTTTTTTTTAGCTTCCTTCTCTTGACATGGGGATCGGTCAAGATAAATCTTTAAAATATTTCAAGAGAGCATTTACCTCCATGGATTTTTGGCAAAAAAAGGAAGCAGCTGATGCAAACAATCTAAGTAGAGAGTTGATTTGGACCACACTTGAGGGCTGCAGCTAGGAGCATAGATTCTGTTTATTCTGAATATGCACTCCAATCAGCAACGTAACAAGTGTTGCTTATAAACAACAAGGGAAGTAAAGGGAAAGAAGAGGCAGTTCCTGAGTTGTTTATCAAAAATTTACATTAAAATAGCATAAGCTAATGACAGGTCATACATTGTCCTCTGTGTCACAAATTCTAGGAACATGAAGATAATGGACGAGGCAGCTAGTCAAGAGCACAGGACTAAATAACTTTTCCTAGGCATGGTGTGGCATCAGAGTATGACGTAAGTCCCATACTCATGTCTCTCTGGGCCTGCATACCTTGCAGACCTCAGACTGCTCTGATCTATTTTTCTTTCCTCATTTCTCCTGTTTATAAAAAATCTTCCCACGGAAGCAGTGATAATCAGTCTCTTAGGGCTTCTTTCCTTTTTAGTGGAAAGGCTCATTTTTGGATAATCCTCAGTCAGTCATTGATTTGTATAACTGTCATTGCTTGTTGAGTCATCTGCAGTCTTCAGAATATCATGCTTTTGGTTTTCTCAGAAGAAGTAAAACTGATAAATACATAGTAAAAAACTCTTTCATTGGGGATTCAGTCCAAATTGCAGGAAAATTATAAAAACTAAAGAAACAGTGGTCAGGGCTGGAATCTAGTAACAGGTATGCTATAATTTTTCTCTCTCCAGCTTTCCATTTACACTCAAGACAAATCTTAGCAGGACCAATTTACTTGCAAAATAAGTTTTAGTGTTATACTGGGCCTGATTATTTTCAAAAAACACAACACGAATAGCGATTAGCATAGAGGCTCTTTTAAATTGGCTTTGCTGAAACTTTCTTAAGGAATTTCAGATGAGGCTTTTATAAGCCTCCAGGCAAGGAAGCCAAGCCAAAGATTCACAATTAAAATGTGCTGTAATACCTGTACAAATTGAGTAAATTTCTCCCTTCCCAAGGTCCCCAAGGTATCTTGAGGTTCCTGGGCCTGTCAGACATTGACATTCTTTTCTTACTACAAGGTCAGAATTTTTGAAAGGAAACTATGTAGACCAAGTACCAGGCCAGTGTCTCCAAGGACTTTTTACTGACCTTTTAAAGTCAACCTTAATTTTTTAATGCAGTCTGGTCATATCCAAAAATATGCCATTTTGGTCACAGCCTTAGCATAGTAACCAGTTGTGTCCTATTGCAGTAAACAGATTCTTATTACATGTATACAATAACTGGATTACCATAAAATTAAAGTATTCATGAATGAATTTTAAATTTTGAAGAAATAAGTTATAGAGAATTTTGTTCACTCAATTCTATAAGCTATAAACAACCCAAAAAAGTTTCATTTACTCTACAAAACAAAGAATCAGCAATGTTTTAAACACAGAATCATAAAAATCATTTCAATCTTCTTTTTCTATCAGTTTAGCGTCACATAATTAATTCTTGTTCTATTTAATGTTGAGTTAGCAATCTTTATAAACATATCAGTTTATGAGAGTTCTGAAAGTTTTTTACTTAGTCTAATGATACAATCTCCAAAGTTATCAGAAACCTGTATTCAAGAGTACTTGTCAGGGTTCTTTCTCATGAATTGTCTTGAAAAAAAAAAAGAGCAAATTTTGAACTGTAGTCAGTTGTAAACCACTTGTTTTAGAAGAATCCAAGTAAAACAGTAATTGTGGATGACAAAAAGACTAGCCATGGTTTAAAACGCAATTGATAAGGAAATTTGGTTAGGTCTGTGGCAAACGACAATGTAACATAACCACATTCGTGTCTGGCAACATATGCTAACAGATAATAATTTTAGAACTATCAAACAATTTTGAAAGACAATAATATAATAGTATATCTCCTGTAGAGCTATACTATATTATTATTATATTATTATTACCATTGTATGTGCTATCAAAAATAGTGAAAGAAAGGATCAGAAGTGAAAAGAAATAGAAAAATAAGTCTTATGAGTCAATTTGGGGGCGTGTTAAGCTTTCTAAAAGGCAAATGATATTTTACATTTTTCTCAGCAAAAATTATGCCAACAAGATAGGAAGTAACCAAAGGGATCAAACATATTTTAAAAGAGTTTCAGTCAACTGAAAAAAAAATAATCCCCCAAAACAGCTTACAAAAGAAGAAAATGCAGAAAGACCTTTTTTATTTTTATTTTTTAAGTTATAGCCTAAATGTCAGCTTTTACTTAAGGTGACTTCTGACCATAGAGCTCTAAGAAAGAATCTTAAATCTTTTATTACTAGATTTAATCCAAGACAAACATAAACTAGTTCTCTGATTCAGTTTGTGTGGCGCTAAAACCAGCTTTTTTTTTTTTCCAAATTGTGTGCACAAGTGAATTATTTTAGACATATCAAAAGATTCCTATTTTGGCTACTGCTGCCTTTGATTGTCCCAGCGAAATGGACTCGTGTGGAGTAACACCCGATAACTGTTGTCTGACAGTCACAGAAAACTAGCATGCAGATGCACTAAGAGTGATGTTGAGAGTATAAGTTTAATAGGCATAAGAAAGAGAAGAGCTCTCTGTGGCATTTTCTCTCCCAAAAAAAAAGTGGGTTGTCAGTCCATGGTGAAATGCAGGGGTTTCTAGGTGCCTGATGAGGAGGCAGTGTTTGATTTACATTGGGTGTGAAAGACTGGTCAGACCGTATGTGCCATTTGCATAGGTCATAAAAAAACTGGTTGGGACTAAGTGTGCCATCTGCATAGAGTGCGAATTTCTGGCCACTCCCACCCCAATCTTTTATTATGCAGGTGGGTCCTCTGCCTGAGCTGTGCCATGTTGCCTGTTTCTTTACTGTACACATGGTAACAAAAAAAGGGAAGATGGAGCCTCATGTTGGAAATCTCTGGCCCCCCCAGCCCTTTTCTATTGGCGCAGCTGCCGGCATTCCCCCCTATAAGCTTCTGGCTTGCTTATCTATATTTGCAGCTCTATTTTTCAGGCTGCTCTTTGTTACAAAAGGAATGATTTGGGGGGCTGCTTTTTGTTAGAAGGGAAGCTCTGCCAAGAACTCTGTTGCCCTCACTATCTGCCTAAATAATTTCTTTCTACCTTCTGTATCACCAGGTTAGGTATTTTCACTTTCCTTGGCCTTTACAAGAGGATGCCCCATGAGTGTTATACATAAATCCAGCTGGTGTTTGTAAAAAGGGTACTCTAGCTTTGATGTTTCATTTCCCTAATTTAGGTATTTTTCAAAAGTGTCAAGGCTGGGAATATGTTTAGGGTGAAAGTGTAACTTATCTCGGACTGTCTCTAACTTCCAGGAGGCAATAGTGTGCTCGATGTATGAGGACCAGACCTTCATAGTATACCCATTTGGATGAGCAAAAAGAGAGAACACTTTTCAGTTAGGAACTAACAGGAATTGGTCACAAATAAAAGGGTAGGTCTGAATTTTTAAGCAATAGAAACAGCTCTAATCTTAAAAGCATGCCATATAAAACAAAACTATCTGTGCCCGTCAATCCTTTGACCTGAACTTCTGCTGTGAGACAGAGGCAGAAAAAGCTTGACCCAAGCCTCCAGTCCTGAGGCAGAGGTGGAAAAACCTTGATCTGAACCTCTGCTGTGAGACAGAGACAGCAAAAAGACATTTTCTGCAGAGCTCTGTACTTGAATGTCCTGTCCAAAGAGACTAAAGCCCCTCTCCTTTAAAGAAAAGAGAGGGTTTGAAAAACAGCCAAATAAAGTCTCAACTTTCAAAGAGTGAGAGGGCCTAATTCTGGAGAACTTACCCAAAACACCCTGTGGGACTTCTGCAGACACAGAGTTCGGGCTGGTATCAAGCACTGCTTTCAGGGAGAAACACCGCATCTGGTGATGAGAAGCAGTCACTCTGAATCCTGCTAAGGATGCCAGATATACCTATCTCAAAGGAAGCTGCAGAGACAAAATTAATCTACTGATAAGCAGAGAGTTTATTTGGGCCAAGCTTGAGGGCTGCAACCTGAGGGCATAGATTCTATTTGTCCTGAATATACACTCTGATTAGCAACAGTAACAAGCGGATTTTTAGAGGGAAAAAAAGATTCAGTTCCTGAGATATTTACCAAGAATTTATATTAAAATAATATAAGCTATTGATATGCTCTGCATTGTTCTTTGTATCATAAGTTCTAACAACATGAAGATATTGGATGAGGCAGTCAGGAACAAAATGACTTTAAACGATTTCCCCTAGGCATGGGTGTGAGGTGGCTGCATGACTGAATCCCATACTCATGTCTCTCTGGATCTGCATACTTCACAGATCTCAGACTGCTCTGATCTGTTTTCCTTTTCTCAAGTTTCACATTCTTAGTATAGAATATTTTGTCACAGGCTATTTTATATGTGGACATACAGAATAGGTAAAGGAACTTTTTAATAAAATAAAAAATACACGCAATGAAACTGATACCATTTATTTGACAAAAAACATATAGAAAAGGTCATTTAATGAACATGTGACTTTGAGAACAGGGGCGGGAATTCATAGTTATTAGAGTCTTATAAAGCCTGTAACATCCTAATGAGATTGTGGTTTTGTTTTGGTTGCCTAATATACATAAAACTCTCATAAATTTAAAAATCTATATACTAACAATGTTTAATTAAGCAAAGAATGCAGACAAGATTTTATTCTGTTACACTCAGAAAAAGATATCTAGGCCGGGAACAATGGCTCATGCCTGTCATCCCAGCACTTTGGGAGGCCGAGGCAAGCAGATCATGAGTTCAAGAGATCAAGACCGTCTTGGCCATCAGGGTGAAACCCTGTCTCTACTAAAAATACAAAAGTTAGCTGGCTGTGGTGCACACCTGTAGTCCCAGCTACATGGTAGGCTGAGGCAGAAGAATCACTTGAACCTGGAAGGTGAACGTTGCAGTGAGCAGAGATTGCACCACCTGAGATTGCACCACCTGGGCAACATGAGTGAGACACCATCTTAAAAAAAGAAAAAGAAAGAAAGAAGAAGAAAAAAAATGTCTTAGGCAGTTTAGGTTGCTGTATCAAAATACCATTGACCAGGTAGTTTAAATATAAAGAACAATAATTTCATTTCTCACGGTTCTGGATGTTAGAAGTCCAAGATGAACTCTGGAGGTTAGAAGTCCAGCAGGATCAAATTCTCTTCCTAGCTTGCATCTGGTTATCTTCTCATTGTCCTTACATGGTGGAGACAGTGATCAAACTCTCTGGCATCTCTTCTTATAAGGGCAGCAATCCCATCATGAGGGCCCCACCTTTACAACCTCATCTACCCAAAGGCTCCATCTCTGAATACTATCACATTTGGGGATTACAGCATCAACATATAAATTTTTGGTGGACATAATTGAGTCCATAGCAGAGTGTCAATGTTAATTTACCTCAAAGTGCAGAGGAGAGTATCTGTGACACTCAAAAAAGTGAATCCAGCATGCACTCCACAACAAACACAAAGTATAAAAAGTTTATGTATGAATAACACATCCACACGTGTGAAAATTTTCAGTTTTCTTTTTTAAAGTTAAATGTAAAATCAGAAGTGAAACTCAAATTGCAATTGTGGTGAACCCTAGAAGTAGCTCTGTTAATACCTGGGGAAAATCAACTTGTTACTCCCAACTCATATGTTTACAGAGAAAGAAATTATGGCTTAGAGAGAAGTAACCCTGCTGAGATAAATAATGTGTTACCAGCCAGGCTAAAGAAAGGATATAGCCCTCCATGTTCTCACTGCTTTTTTCACCTCACTTTCCTAATAAGCCACTTACAAAACTAGATTCATGTGAAAATATGTCCACTTGTTCTTCTTTTGATGTACTTCATAGCCAATGTCATTCCTAATGATGGGACTCTATTTGAAAATAAAAAAAGAAAGAAAGCATATATATATATATATATATATATGACTAATTTTATTGTCTTAATCCATGTTCTATATTCAAGATAAATGATAAAATAAATTATGACATGCCATCAGCTGTGCTGCAATGTCATTACTAAAAAAGAAAGGAAGAGACAGAAAAATAGGGTTGAAGACTCATAGATGTCTTACAGCAGTTAAGAAATGCTATTTTTGAACAATGTTATACTGGTTCTATTATCCTAAAATGTGTAAATTATATCTTCCTGAAAACATTTCATAGTAGACAAATGTTACAGATAAATGCCATTCAGTCCTTAATCGCTATTGGCAGTTACTAGGTGTAACAGAGCCATAGTGACACAGTATATCAATTAGTAGTAATGTTATTATGGAAATTCTTTGGCATTGATGACTTCAGTACCAAATAAATCTAGAATTTATTTTCTCGCAGTGTGCAGCATAAGTATTTGAAATAATTTCACACTTTTATTTTTATTTTGGTATGTGCTAGCATGGTTTCCAATGAAGACATTGATGGGGTGAAAGAAAAAGGAAGGGGTGAAAGATGATACAATATGGTTTTTTTCATATTAAGTAGAAAACAAGAATGGTTCGAAATTGGCCAACATAGTAGATGTTGAATGGAGTATAAACCAATGAAATTGTGGTAGATTAGAAAAATAGACACATTTTTTTCCCATCCATGTAGGTATGTTCTTCCCAAAGTGAGTTTGTTACTCCTCAAAAAAGAAGTGAAAATTTTCTCTCCATCCTCTGAATCTCTGCACGGCCATGCAAATTGCTTTGGTCAGAGAGCATTAGCAAATAGGATACAAGTAAAAAATTGAAAAGTATTTGCATACTGAGTGTTGGCCTCTTTTGCTACTGGGAACTCAGGAACTACCATTCATGAACTATGGGCTTTCCATTGAAGAGCCATGTGTAGAGTCAGGGAATCCTGGCCAACACCCTGCTACATATGACACATGTCAGCAAAGCCCTGCTAGACTGTCCCACTAGACTGCCTCAAAAGAGATGCCGTCTGACAGCAGCTGCACAAGTCAGCTCTCAGGAAACAAGTAGGAAATCTGCTTGAAGTTACACAAATAGTATAATGGTACAGTAATCAAGACTATGTGGGCTTAATATAATTATAAATATCTAAATAATTGAAGGAGATAGCGAGTCCAAAAATAGCCCATCAAATATATGGCCAACTTATATTTGAATTGTTTCAAAGGCAATTCAATTGAATCTCATTTCTGTTTCAACAATAGTACTGGTAGAATACGTGCAAGGAAATAAACCTTGTTACGCACACACACACACACACACACACACACACACAAACAAAACAACAGCAACAAAAACCCTAAAAAGGTAAATGGAAAATGGAAAAATATAACATTTCTAGAAGAAAACATAAAACAAAATCTTTGAGATATTGACTTAGATAATAGTTACTTAGATACTACATCAGAAGAGAAAATATAAAAGAATAAATTATAAATTAAGTCACATCTAAATTAAACCTTTTGTACTTCAAATGTCACTACTATAAAAATAAAAAGGCAAACCACAGGCTGAGAGAGAAATATGTGAAATATATATCTGACAGAGGCTTTGTATTTACAATATATAAAGAACTCTTACCACTAAATAATAACACAACTTTTTTTAATGACCCAAATGTTTGCAGTCACACCAAAAATAGTTAGTACATGATACATGATTTTTATATAAAACTCTAAAAACTGCAAGCAAATCAGTACTGACAGAAAACAGGTTAGAATTTTTCTGAGAATAAGAAAATGGAATAGATGAGGGATGGGTGAACTGAAAAAGGACATGAACAAATCATCGGGCATCATGTATATATATTCATTCTGATAACTTTGGTGACAATATTCCAGGTGTAAAAAGATCACAGCTCTCATAAAACTGTATACTTTAATATGTGTACTTTATTTTATATATATATATACACAAATATATATTTAATAGATGTCATATAAAAATTATTTTGGTCAAATTGCAGAAAATTAAGAAATATATTTGTCTGACACATAATATATCCTATATATTGATGATATAAAAGCAAGTTCATTAAATATAAGCTTTCCCTCAATAGATTCTATGTATAGCAGCATACTACCTAGCACAGTAATAAGCACACTGCAAAGACTTAGCCTGTTTTTTGGAAGTCTGTCTCATAAAGTGAGTGGTGAAATAAGGGAGCAAGCAAAGGAAGAAATGATAATAATAATAATTAATACATTTAGTTTTGCTTAGTCCTTATTTAAACTTTACCAACATGTACATTGTTCTTCAAAAATATAGAATGTGATTTGCTAGAAAATTATATTGTGTATCCTAGGGCAACCATAAAGCCAAGATAAACAAAAGAAAGCAAACTCACCAAACAAAAGACTGTAACAAAGAAAGTAATTTTAAAAAGTATAAATGAAAGCTAATAATCAGGGTAAAACATACTCAATCCAAATGCAGGCAGGGTACAAAGAGGTCAAAGAACATTTGAAACAAACAGCAAAAAGGTAGCAAAATGATAGATTTTAGTCTAAAAATAATAATAAATGAGTAATTAACCATCCAATTATAAGCAAAACATGAACCTTCACACACACACACACACACACACACACACAGACACACACAGAATATACAAAAATTAGCTCAAATTGATCATACACCTAAATGCATTACCTAAATTTATAAATTTTCCAAAATAATATCTAAGAGAAATTTTGTAACCTTGGTTTATGCAAAAAATTCTTAGAAATCACATACAAATACACACGCACACATACACACACACACAAACACAAAAAGAAATTGACAAATTTGACTTTAACAAATTAAAAACTTCTGCTATTCAAAAAAGTCTTAAGAAAATAAAAAGATTAGTGACGTACTGGAGGAAATAGTTGAAAAATATAACCAATAAAACATGTATACGGAATGTATAAATAATATTCAAAACTCAAATTAATGGACAAAACTTTGAACAGTATCTCTTACTCTATACATATATATGTAAATTTTATATATAAATTAAATACATAAATACATGCTTAACATCAGTCATTAATAAAATGTAAATTAAAATCACAAAGAGATGCTACTGCCTATCTGTTTGAATAGTGTATTTGTTTCCTAAGACTGCCATGACAAATCACCTCAAATGGGGTGGATTAAAACAACCAAAATGTATTATTTCAGAGTTCTGGAGGTCAAGAGTCCAAACTCCCTTCTGCAGGCTTTCCGATAGAATCCATTTTATGTCACCTCCTAACTTCAGGTGGTTTTGACAATTATTGGTGTCCTTGGCTAGTAAATTCATTAGTGCCATCTCTGCCTCCATCTACACAAGGTCACTCTCCCTGTGTGTCTCTGTCACCTAAGGCTGTCAGATTTTAGGACCCAACATATTCCAAATTGATCTCATCTTGAGATTCTTATCTTAATTCCATCTGCACCCTTATTCCAAATAAGGTCTAATTCTGAAGTCTTGGGGAGATACGGCTTTGGGAGATTGCAACTGAACTCACTCCATAGTTAAAATAAGCGGTTTCTTTTTTGTGTGTATGTGTGTGTGTGACACAATTTGGTCCTGGTGATGATAGAGAAACTGGATCATTTATGCATCGCTCATGAACATGGAACATGTCACAGTCACTTCAGAAAACAATTTGTTAATCTATTATGATGTTAAACATATATTTAACATTTGCACTAGCAATGCCACTTGTAAGGTATTTATCAAAAAAAAATAGAAACTTGTATAAACACAAAATCTGTTATTTGAAATTTCATACTAAGGCTTTGTTCCTAGTTACTTCAAACTGGAAATAAACTAAATGGTTTTAAACTAGTAATAAACCACATAGTGCATCATGCAACAGAATACTTCTCAATGAGGAAATAAAATAACTAGTGGTATATGTAACACATAGATAAATCTCAAACACATTGTGCTAAATGAAGGAAGCTAGACTCAAAAAACCACACATTGAATGATTCCACATACGTGAATTTTTGGAAAAGGCAGCACTAAAGAAAATGAAGGTTGCCAGACACATGGTGCAAGGGTAAGTGCTAACTACAAAAGGACATGGGGGGAAAGACAGGGCATGGGAGAACTTTGGGAGTGATGCATATCTTGATAATGGGGTTATATATCCCTAATAAACCTGAAAAACATTTAATGCATGGTCTCACTGAATTTGATCTCTATGCCAATTGAATAAAATGGGAATTTATAGCTTTACCTCTAGTGTCTTAAGAATAAATATTCATATGTGTTACTTAAATCTATGATTTTTTAAATTACAAACCCCACAGGCTTACAATGATTTCACGCTTTGCCTAAAATGCACTACAGGGTAAGTGATACACTGGAAGTTAGACACACAAGGGCAAGAAAAACTATTCACCCAAGGCTGATCTCACTAAATAAATAAAGAAAAGAAAATGTAGCATTGTGCCTCAACAGTCTGAATCACAGGAGGTATTCAGTGGAGAGAAAATAAGGAAGAAAACATCATCAGGACACTTCATCTGAATAAAAGAATATCAGTACCATGTTCTGATTATATAAAGTTGTTTGTTTTCCCCTACACTCACATAAATATTTTTGTTTTGTGCTGCACATGTTAACCCTGACTCCATGCCTCATACCCCCATTAAATAAATGTAGTTTGGATTCCAAACTTAGTCCAAATAGCTACTGAGTGAACAGTTAGCCATCACAGCTGTTGAACACTATAAAGAGATAGCCCTTTGATATCTTTGTAGTTAAAAAAATTTATTCCTATCATAGTTTTCATATAACTGGAGGAAAGTTGTTTGAGGAGGGGAGGAGGATTGGAAACAGTTTATTTCCTCTTCCCTTGTTCCAGTCAGCGAATTCAGTGGATAAAGAGCAAACACACAACAATATACATTTCTATGGTCCCCAACATTAGGCATGTAAATACACACAAAAACTCCCAGAAAAAGGGGTAAGATTAGAAAAGGGGTGATATAATTTGGCTCTGTGTCCCTGCCCAAATCTCATCTTGAATTGTAATCCCCATGATCTCTCACATGGCAAGAGTGGGACAAGATGGAGGTAACTGGATTACCGGAGTGGTTTTCCCCGTACTCTTCTTGTGATAATAATGAGTCTCACAAGATCTGATGGTTTTATAAGCATCTGGCATTTCCTCTGCTTGCACTCACTCTGTCCTGCCACCCTGTGAAGAAGGTGCCTGCTTCTTTTTTGCCTTCTGCCTTGAGTGTATGTTTTCTGAGGCCTCCCCAGCAATGTAGAACTGTGAGTCAGTTAATACCTCTTTTGTTTATAAATTACCCAGTCTCAGGTATGTTTTCATAGCAGTGTGAGAAAAAACTAATACAAGTGCCCACTTGCCATGCTTGGTCCAGGTCCTGTGGACCTCTCTTCTGCACTTGTGTGCCTTCTCCTCTAGTACCCTAAAATATGCAGTGAGCAAACAGGATCAGAGACAAAGCCACATGTGCAGACAAAAAATATTTCCTTGGCTTGCTCTTTCAGACGCACCCTGACTATAGAACATAGATAATCTTTTCTCTACTTTTGTCCCCATATGGAAAATTCAACTGGATTGAGCTCCTCTACCCTGCAAATGTCCACCCCATTTCAGATGGAAAAATCACCAGAATCCTGATGTTGGCTTCTAGTGTATACAACGTATTTCAATACAGCTTTATCTGCAATAGTTTTCTGTGGGATATCAATATCTTGCTCAATTTATTCTGACATTTGAGAAGGAAAATTTTCACCCTCAAATCTCATTTAAGTGTGTATGTATCCAAATAAAAGCAAGAGGACATTACTTAAAGTAAATTATAAGCCATCCTTCACTTAGCTTACTTTCCTTCCTAATAGCTTGGAGCTTTGAGGAAAACTTATCTGAGTGGCTAAGACAAACTTGGAATAGGTGGATAATGTAGCTATTTCATTTTTATTCTAGCAAAAATGAGAGACATGCTTACTGAAAAAAGTTCAGTGTGAGAATATTTGAATCAGTTTAACCAAATCCATAAAATCATGAGTATTTCATAGTACTATACTTTTGATAGGCAGATGTAGTTTAGTAGGTAAGAGTCAGGAAAGAGTGAAGTTCAGAACCTATTGGCCTTTCTCAATCCTCCATACATACATTGCTTTTATTCTCTCATGGCATGTAATGCCCAAACATTTTAGAATGCAGAAAGTCACCCTTACGAGACCTGTTTCTGTATTCAGTAAGATAATCAATCTCATTCTCAATTTCCCCATCTGTTAGAGGGGAAATATAATAAACAAATCACACTGTTGTATGTATGAAATATGATAATATAAAACACTTAGCACAATCATGCATATAGAGAACTATGCAAGTTGGTACTTAATAAAATATATGTTCTAAAAAAAAGTAGGACTATTGGAATTCCGTTGTTTTCATTGGCCTGATTTAGTGAATGTCTGGGAATTCATCTTGATACCTCTGGGTGCCTGCTGTGCCAACTATCCTTCTTTTACCTTTAGTTTCTAAAAAGATCAGGACCTCAAGCTAAAGAAAGTCTATGCTATGATAAGCCTTCGGGTGCTTCATTTGTAAGATCAGTTTAAACAGTGCGTGAAACAACTCTACACCTTCCAAAGAATAGAATTTATACAGCTGTCTGCATTTAATGGATTCACAAGGCAGGCTGAAGTGGAGCCTGCTGAGAGCAAGCTGATGAGGGATCATCAGTGACTTGGTGCTCAGCAGGTGCCTGCCAACCACTGCAATCTGTTTCTTCTCAGATCTAGCTCACTAACCTCTTATTGTCCCAAAGGGAAGGGAAGTCATTGTGAGAAATAATTGAAAAGAGAGTGGACTCGAAGGAAAATGGAATTGCCATTGGACAATAAGGAGCAAGGGAAGGAAATTGTACATAGATATCAATAGAAAAAATAGAGACTGAGAAATGACTTAATGGATGTGCATTCAGTCTATAGAGCATGTATTTATAGGCGACCTCTGTCACTCACTACCTGGATGACCTTAGAATGGCATGTAAACTACATGAGCCTCAGTTTCCCCTTATATAAAAGTGGAAATAGGACTGATTCTGTTTGGATGTTAAGATGGTTATGTGAAACTTCATACACAATTTCTAGAACTGCAGATACGTGTCATGCATATGTCAGAGGATATCAATGAGAATTAGGAAAAATTCTTGACAGAGTGAAGATTGTTTAATAAAGAGAATATGAGCTTTGGAGTAAGAAAGACTTGATTCACAGATCTAGTCCTTTGAGGCATTTTGATCCTGAAACCTTAAGCTTCAGTTTCCTCATTCATAAAATGATGTATCTATGTAGCAGGGTTATTGTAAGCATTAGAGCTGATACATGTAGACCACCTATTACTATGCATAGGACAGCATATTTTAATCATATTACCTCTTACTAAAAAGTATAAGACATAAATTTTTTTTGAAAAGACAAAACCAAACCTTCTACTTTCCCCAGTACATTGAAAGGTTTTAGAAGACTTTCGCTTCCATTCCTTCACATCTATCTGTCCATTATGTATCTCCCAACATTCTCACATAATACATATACAAAGAAATAGCATGGTTTACATATAAAGCAATGGATGTCTAAGAGACAAATTAACGAATATCTAATAGCAGGGCAAAAGTTGAAAGTCAAGTGTATCTCACTGCAAAGCCTACTCTCTTTTCAGTATACAGGTTTCCCATTCTTTTTTTTTTTTTTGTGAATGAGAAAAAAAGCCATTTTTTTCATTAACAAACAATCCAAAAATACCACTTTGTATCAGAAAAGTGACATGCCTAATTGTCTGGAACTCCTACATGCAAGGGCTGTGGCAACTATTCCATAATCCTCTGAAAAAAGGTGGAAATATTAAGAGTTGCTTAAAATAAATGACATAAAGGTATAAATGCAACTGAGAAGAAGTGATTGATTCTAGGAAATCTTTTTGGCATGTAGAAATTGCTCATCATTCTAACAAAGGGACACAGACTCTCTGTGCCTCCATTTCAAGACCTATTGCCACAGTCCAAGAGGCAGGGGAGATAGGCATAGAGAACCTGACCCTATAGGCACTGGTTCCAAAGCCTCTGGGATGAAAAACAACAATGACAACAACAAACACCAAAAAACCGTCCAAGAGCCAAAGGCAGTCACAGGGCCAGGTTTGACTTCACAAGGCAGTCTATGCAATTCTTGGCTTCACAGGAAGCAGTTTCAGATATTTGTGTAACCACAATTATTTCCAATTATTATTCCACTTTTCCTAGGGCTAGAAATTTTTTCCATTAAAAATAGAGTGGAATTCTGAAGGGAAAGAAGTGACTTTGAATAGAAAAGGAATAATTTCTTTTGCAGTTATACAATCGTGTTGAATAATTTTACAGAGAAAATAGGTGATAACTTTCATGGTTTCGTGTGATTCTTAATTAATATGAGCCTTAGAGTTAAAGCCATAATAAAAAGACATGAATTCATTTTTTGCATGCAATAAGCATTTTGTTGGCAAATAGTATTTCTGAATCAGCTTTTTCCTTAGAACTGAAACTTGTTTCTGTTAATAAAGTTTCTATTTAATGGACAGAGATGACAACTAAACAAGAGAATCCAATTATTTTTGTAATACATTTTAATATCTACTGGCACATGCTTTTTGGTTTGTTTTGTTCTGAGGGATTAGAAAACTGAGAGAGTGACCTTTAAATTAGGGATAACCTTTTTTATTCTCAGTGTCATGGAAAATGAAAAATCTTTAAGCAAGCACAGCTTACAGTGTAGTTTTGAACAATGGATTAATAAACACAGGATCATCCCCAGGAGATAATACTGTTACCTGGCACATACCACAATAAGGGAAAAGAGCTAGCAGCTGACACAAATTCTCTCAAGCCTCTGTGATGTACCGGAAAATAACACTGGGGCTTATTGAACAAATTAGAGAATTAATCAATGAAAAAGCAGACTCACTGATGGAAACTTAAACATGGAAAGGTTAGAATGTAGGTAGATTCTGCCTGTCAAGTTTTCACTTCAGCACAGCGTAGTATTGTTCCTAGCAGTAAAATGTGTGTAATATACAGGCAAAGCCGAATGTTCGTGACCAGGCTGACCAACATGGGGAAATCTCATCTCTACTAAAAATACAAAAAAGTTAGCCAAGTATGGTGGCAGGTGCCTGTGATCCCAGCTACTTGGGAGACTGAGGCAGGAAAATTGCTTGAACCCTGGAGGTGGAGGTTACAGTGAGCTGAGATAGCACCATTGCACTCCACCCTGGGCAACAAGAACGAGACTCTGTCTCAACAACAACAACAAAAAAATGCTGACTGTAGAAATGATTTCCTGCCTTAAATCTACCACAAGTATTCACTTGATTCAAGCAAATCTCTACCCATTTCTGGACCTTGGTCACTTATCTCTAAAGTGACTCTCACATTTCGCCCAGCTCTGACATCAATGAGTCTGAAAATGATGAAGAATATATATCTCCAGGTTTTTGCCATGATAAGAAATGCAGACAGTTGGAACATCTTACTGTATTAGTTTGTTCTCTGTTGCTTGTAACAGAATACCTGAAACTGGGTAATTTATAAAGAAAAGAAATCTATTGTTCATAGTTTTGAAGGCTAGGAAATCCATGGGTAATGGTATGCATCTGGTGAGAGCCTACCTGCTAATGAGGCCTTTGCAATGTCCCAAGGTTCAGAGGTGGTACAAGGTATCACATAGGGAGAGTACTGAGGGTACTCACATGCATGCCCAGAGCTCTCTTCTGAAAAAGCCACCAGTTTTACTGCCACTGTATTTCATCAATTCAGGAATAGACTAATCAATTCTTGAGGGCTCTCCATCATGACCCAATCACCTCTTAAAGCCGTACCTTTCAATAGTACCACAAAGGGGATTAAGTTCTCAACACATGAAATATGGAGAAGACATTCATTCAAATGATAGAACTTAGATATACTTGTCAAATTTTTCCTCACTAAGTGTCATTTTTCTAGAGCAGTGTTTTGCAGGCAAAGCAGGGAAGGCTGCAAGCAAGGTTAGCATGATGAGAGTCTGGCCCAATTATTTTTTCTGAAGAATGGCAAGTTAGGTACATGGTACCTCTGCATGGGCTCCATGAGGATGTATATACTCTAAAGAGGGGATACTGTGAAAAGTTATATGGACCACCATTCATTGACATAGTCTGGATAAAACTGATGTGTAACACACACACAAAAATGAGTAGTACATGAAAGAATAGTTTTGATCAAAGCAGAACATGGTTAAATACATTAAATATTGTACCAGTTCTGTAGTGAAGAGGAATTGGAAAATTATGTGTTTTGTATCTTTTATATTATGTATGTCATATATGTTTTTATATTTAAATGTGTATTTTAGTTTTTTGTTCATAATGCCGTTCAGATATTTTAATTCTTGTGTGTATGGAAAGCCAATTGAGACATAACTGGCAACATACGTCAAGATCCTAGAGACTCAGTTAATAGAGCATTTACTACTAAATACTTTTTAAAAAATTCCTTTAGTCTGAGTAGGGCACATATTATACCAGTGCTTCTAAACGAAGAGCAATTTTATCCTCCAGGGCTACGTGGCAATATCTAGAGAGAGTTCTTTTGTTTCTATCTTTCCTCAAAATTCAACTTCATGGAGAGGATTTTGTTGTCACTTCTGGGAGTGTGCTACTGGCAACTGGCTGGTGGAGGCCAGAAATATTGCTAAATATCCTGAATTACTTAGGAAAGCCCCCACAGCGAAGAATTATGTGTCCTAAAGTGATAATAATACTGCTGTTGAGAAGCCTGCATTATGGTTTCACAATGTCTTTTTAGTTTCCTTCCCAATAACCATGTGAGACCAAGAGTGGGGACTATATTCCTTGTTTTGCAGATTGGCAGATTGAGAAGAAGACAGGTTTGTACATTTATTCAAAGTCATACAACTAGGTTGTGGCAGATCCAGTTTTTAAGCGGCTCTTTCCCCTTCACTCATTTGCTCTCTCTTACCTGCCACCATGTAAGACGTGCCTTTGCTTCCCTCTTGCCTTCTATCATGATTGTAAGTTTCCCGAGGCTTCCCCAGCCATGCCGAACTGGGAGTCAATTAAATCCTTTTCCTTTATCAATTATTAGTCTCAGGCATGTCTTTATAGCAATGTGAGAACAGACTGATACAGGGGAGAACTTCCAAATAATTTTAAACCATCAGATCTGGTGAGACCTTACTCACTACCATGAGAACAACATGCAGGAAACCAATCCCTATGATTCAGTCTCTCCTATGACACACGGGGATTACAATTAGAGATGAGATTCAGGTGGAGATACAGAGCCAAATCCTATCAGGTGGAGAGAATGATCTCCCTTTCCCTGTCTTTCGTTCTATTCAGGACCTCGATGGATACTGTCCAACTACATTATTTTACAAATTTAAATGCTAATCTCTTCCAGAAATACCCCCACAGATGCATCCAGTAATAATGTTTCACCAAATACCTGGATATCCCATGGCCCAGTGAAGTACATTAAGCATTCACTACTCCTAGGTAATTCAATAGAATCACAGATGCCTCACATGAAATTAGAAAACTGTAGAAAGAGCATCTGATCGATATTTAAAATATTAAAAATGTTTCTGTTACTGTGGCATGGTCCAGCATAAGATCAACTGACAGGGATGGACCATACTGACCCAGTAGATGCCGATCATCAGACATAATAATTTCTGGACTCAAGACTTGGACTCACACACTTGCTTAGTTAGGCAGCTGGAGTAAAATCATAATTCTGGGCCCATGTTCTGCTGTTGATTTCACTGGTTATGGTGCAGACATTCTGGAACTCAAGATATATCTATGTTGGGGATAATAGAGGTTAATCACTAAATACAACACCGCGGTCAGGGCAGTTTTCTGTAACTCACGCATGACCCACTGAGACAGTGACAGAAAGATTGTTATCCCTCATAAGTTTAGAGCCACAGAGGTCTAGAAATGTCAACTGTAGTCAATTCCTGCAACTGTCATGAGAATGAATAGCCAGTGGAGCTAGGAGGAATTTGTAGTCTGTCCAACTATATTGTGCTAAGACTGCCAGAATTCTGCATGAAAATTTGCAGTTTAGTATAAACTACAACAAGGTGGTAATGCTACAAAGAATTTTAGCTGTTGAGTAATATTCCAGAGACCAATATTTGCAGAACCTACTTCAAGGTATTCTATCTTCTGCTAGTCCTCAAGTGGCCCTACTTGAGTTACAAGGAATAATTTCTAGACAAATTTACATAAAATTATGGTGTTGAAAAAACTGGACCCTTAATTTGACAAGTGAGGGCTTGAAGTCATAATATACTCTTGTACTAGAACCAGTTCTAGCTGAATGCATCCATATTATTTCCTTGCTATTGCAAACAAAGATTTCTCCATGGGCATTGTGAGTCTTTTCTATCCCTGTTCAAATACATAGGGATTAAAATTGTAGATTCATACAAAATTCATTCTCTAGAACACAGCAGAACACATAAGGCTATACTAACTCCACTAGATTCACTTCAATCACATCTGAACAATTTGTTTCCTGTCAAACGAGAATGTCGCTCGTATTTGGTTATTTGTATCTTCCTCCATACTGCTTCTGAAAACATCCTTCATTCCCTACCATCATACTTACCTTTCTTACTTTTTATTGTGAAATATTATCAATTATGGGTTATTGTATTTTATTCTGGGAACTAGAAATAGCCAGATTTCAATTTGCTAAGCTGCAACTAACTCACTTTATGACTTTGCTCAGAGCACCCTTTCCTCGTCAATGTCCTCAGCTATATGATATGGGTTGGGGCAATATTAATTCTGCAGCAGTGTATGTATTCTGTGATAATTATCACTGTCATGTTTTGAAACATAAATGGTGTCAATAATAATTATGATAAAAGAAGTTAAAGAAAAAGAATAAGAATGGCTGACATGCAATGTGTGTCTCCTGCATACTACAGGACACACAAATTGTTCTGAAAACCATGCCAGGCTTATTATGTATACTCTCAACTATCGCTTTTAGCCAGTCATTAACTCCTCTTATATGAAATGCATTACAAGATTTAAAAATTTCTTTCAACATTGCACTTACATATTTTGATGCTAGAGGCAAAGTGAGCACAAAGAATAAACAAGGCTTCTTTCTTCTTGGTTGTATTCTGTTCCTCATCATTTTAGAAAAACCTCTGTGAGTCTCTGATAAATAAACTTCTGAATTAGGTTCATTTGAGGAAAAAAAATTAAGTCAGAAGACAAACCCCAGCATCTATTTTCAACAAACCATAAAGTATTTGCATAGGTGTTAAAATAATACTCATTTATTTGAAACAACAAAACTGATTATTTCTTTCAGTTTTAACTATATAAATTTCTTCCAGGTACAGACATTTTGATCAATTCAATAACAAAAATCTTAAGTGCTTAAACAGTAATAGGCACAGTCCCTGACAGCTGTTGAAGAGGTTTCAAACTTCTTTGGGCAGATTCAAGCACTGCTGCTTGGAGAGGAAATGGAAATGGATTCTCCATTGTGCAGAGAAGAAGGTATTATTTCATTCTCAGTGTTCCCTAGAGTCTTCTGCATATTACTCTATAAGCACTTCATATATAATAACATGTGAGTATACAGAGCAGTGATGTCACAAAAATAAATACAAGCTGTAAAGGATCCCTGAGGTTGATGGAATTATTTTCACAATTCCTCACTCCCTTGACACAGAATAAGAATTACATGCTTACTATGGTTCACTTGTGGGCAGGGTATGCTTTCTACATCCTTAATCTTGATCTTGGCTAGGTGACTTGTTTTGGCCAATGTGATGTCACAGTGCATATGATGAGAGCACAGGCTTGACATTTTCTTGTAAGGACCCAGTGAATACAAGTTAAGTTGGCACAACCCAAGCCGAAGCTAGAATCTCAGAGCAGTGGAAGCCTCCACTTAAAGCAGAGGCCAACAGCTCAGACTGCATTGGGAAATCCACAGTTAAATGGCTAGACCCTAAGCATAAAAATACATGTTTTATTTTGCCACCAAGATTTTGTGTTTCTTTGTCATGCAGCAAAGGCTGACTATTACAGTCTAATATTCTAATGAAGCAGCATATAAAAAATTACAAAACTATGCATTTAGTGATACAGTAAACATAGTTACAATGTACTACAGTAGCATGGAGAAAGAAGTGATTATTTACAGAAGAGAAACAAAGAAAAGTTTTCCAAATAGCTATCAACTGAGATGAGTTCACGAGTAAAAGTGGGAGGAAAAAAGGAATTTCAGGAAGTTTACAAATATACTAGCAAAGAGTATAGGGAGAAATCATCAATCTAAAAGAAAAATTACAGTTATCATTTTAATGCATTACCTTCCTTTTCTTCCATACCTATTGTGCATGGCTGTAATGTTTATATGTATAAGCCTGTATCTTTACTTAGAAAAATGTCCCACAGAGCCAAAACAATCCTAAGCAAAAAGAACAAAGCTGGAGGCATCACGCTGCCTGACTTGAAACTATACCGTAAGGCCACAGTAATCAAAACAGTGTGGTACTGGTACCAAAACAGAGATATAGACCAATGGAACAGAGCAGAGGCCTCAGAGGCAACACCACACATCTACAATCATCTGATCTTTGACAAACCTGAGAAAAACAAGCAATGGGGAGAGGATTCCCTGTTTAATAAATGGTGTTGGAAAAGCTGACTAGCCAAGTGCAGAAAGCAGAAACTAGACCCCTTCCTGACACCTTACACTAAAATTAACTCCAGATGGATTAA